>JAUTBQ010196572.1:0-10025 GCA_032361185.1 Lepetodrilus ovalis | reverse complement strand
TGTGTGTGTGCATGTGTGTGTGTGTGTGTGTGTGTATGTGCGTGTGTGTGTCAGTGAGTTTGGGTGTATGTGTGTGTGAGAGAGAGAGGGTGTGTATGTGTGTATGTGTGTGTGTGTGTGTGTGTGTTGTGTGTGTGTGTGTGTGTGCGCGTGTGTGTGGTTATGCGTATGTGCGTGTGTGTATGTGAAAGAGAGATAGAGAGAGAGAGAGAGAGTGTGTGGGTGTGTGTGTGTATGTGTGTGTGTGTGTGTGTGTGTGTGTACGTGCGTGCGTGTATGTTGCTGTGCACGCCTGTACCGTTGTCGTGTGGTGCATGTGTATTTGCGTGTTGTTCAAAACATGTCATTAAGTTCTTACTTCGTAATATTATACTTTCCAAATAGTTTATTCTGTAAAGAGTACATCTTTAAATGGCAAGACCACTGTGGAGAAATAACATTGAATTTTTAAGGCATACTTCCTCAGATTAAATGGTCGTTTTGGGCCAAACTGAGGTTGTAAATGCCAAGAATATTGGCTCCATAGGAACATATTATTGCGATTGAACCATAAGAAATGTTTCCCCCGCTCACTTCCAGCAGTAAAACGATTCACTCACATCGAAAACAATGGACATTAATGGTGACAATCCGAATTACCCTGTGAAATGGAAAACTGCACTCTCTACTCAATGTAATTACGAAATAAGAAAACCAGTTGATGCACTTCCGAATGAACGTCCATTTCCTGTTTAAATTTGAAATAATATCGTCCATTTTAACGGATAAGTTAGCTTGTTATTGTGAATGTTTACTACGCGACTAATTATATAATATTAAAATAAAATGAATACGTGTATATCTATCCGGACGTCTGGGATATGAAGCTGTTTGAATACAACACGTATTTAGACAAATTACATGTAAACTAGGGTAACAAAAAACGTTAGATCATTGCATATGTCAATCATATGTGCCAAAGCCTCTGGTTGTAAATGGGTAGATCTTCGGTCAGTCAGGTTTTGTTTATATGCGCACCCAACACTTTGTAAAAAAACGGAATGGCATCGTCTAAAGGAATGAATGTAACAACAAAACCATTGCATATTAAACACATATTAAAATCAAAGAATTCATTTTACTTCTATTTTATTTTATTATTGTTTTAAATAATATTTTTATTTTATTATTTTTTTAAAATAATATTTTTATTTTATTTTTTGCTCATATCTTATATATTTCAAATAACTACACGTCAAGGTTGACGTAATCTACGGTAATGGTTCCTCCCTGTGGATAATACAAGTGAGAAAGAAATAGATCAATCATTTTTGCCTGATCAAATTCTACCACAACAGCATTGTGCATTTAGCTTCATGATGTGTCCCGGCGAATGTCATAGAAAATTGCATTTGTACATAGGGTGTTAACCGTGTGTGTATCGTATCAGCAGAAGGTCTCCTAATCTGTACGAAGTGGTTATTGTGTTATACACGGAAGGGGCTAACTGCGCGTGGAGTGATCTTTCGAGAAAGAGTCCCTTTTGTTGAAGACGATTCCATTAGGAAGTGACAGTCTGTGAAGGAAAGCAAGGTTTCTCACTCGTCTCCTTATCCTCCGATTGGCCAGCATTACCAAGACACGATTTCTGATTGGTCAGCTTAATCAAGACACTGTTTCCCTATCGAATCAATTCAAGAAAAGAAAAAAGCAACATCCACTTCACTGTTTGCCATTGTCGTCATACAGACTTTCGGAAAGATGTGCAGAACGGTTTTACTGATGTGATAATTCTTATAGCATAAGCTTTCTCTGAATAGTTTTTGCATCACGTGATCATGCCTGGATAACACTGTTGCTCAAGTACGAGATAAATGATCCCAAATGGTATCCCTCAAGAAAAGATAGATATAGTGTTATTTCAGGATAGCAATATAAATGTGTTTAGAGGCAACTTAATCCATTATACAAGGAAGGATTTCAATTACTCGTATTCAACGTCTCAACAGCAAAAACTCGAGCCTGCTCTCATCGGTCTTCCAAAACCCCAGGCCCAGTCACTCCTAATACGTAAACCAATAGAAATCACGCATGCGTCAAGAGGACGGATGAAATTAGGGGCATCAATGACCATGTCGGCAGCGCATGGTGTTGCAGTAAACATGCAAGTACTTACTGAGAATGAAAAAAAAAAGATCAGTGTTATCACTGAACTGCTAGAGTGCGGATGGATATCTTGTGGAAGTGACGTCAGAAACCATAGTGCTCTCCTAGATGGGATATAGCTTGTTTTCAGTTTCACTTTTTTTGTGTAAGAAGAGACCACATAGTTTCTGTGGAAATGGTTTATTTGTCAATTGATTCAATAATATTGTTCCCTGACACCATAATAAACAAGCCAAGTTCACGGCTCGCATGTGCAAATAGGTCATCCAAAACGAGCACCATGTTTATCTTGGCAATAGTCGTCAAATGATCACGACAACACCCCCTTCGAAAGTTCAGCAAATATGTACCGAAGAAGAATGAAACCATCAAGCAATTAAATTAAATATTGCCTGAACAGTATTTGTGCTAAGCATGTTGGAGGTTGGCCTAAATAGTTATAGACAAATAAGGACATTAATTACATTGTAGTCTGCGGCCAACTGCTATACTCTGCCCTTTATTGACTTCATTGTAGAGAGCGTGATCAATACAAGTGTTACGAGAGTTGTCTTCCATATGGACATAACCTGACGTATACTTCTACATTGATTTACATATGTGTCAGTAGTGTGTCTACTTTCGTTATGATATATTCCAGTCTACCACGATAACTGAATCGACAAACTAACATAGCATCATTTCAGTCACGTAACTCGCGATAATCTCGTCACACGTTCTTGAATGACTGGAATGAAGACGAATGCCTTAAAATGGCAATGCTATTCTTCCATAGGTAACTGACAGGATTATGTCATATTCTGAAACAACTATCTCTCCCCGATAAAACAATTATCTTATTCATATTTTTTTTTTAATTATTTCGAAATATGTTGGTTTTCATCTAACTAATTACACTTATCTTGTCACAATTGTGAGCACAATTCGGACACTGACGTTAGTTTTTATGAATATTCCTTTCCAATGACAATGCCCCATTATTCTATTTTTTATAAAAGAAAATGGCCTTTCGCGAATAATGAAAAATGTAGATCCGTCTATTTTTAACTAGTATTGTTGTTGCAATTAAAAGATAGTGCTCACTGTTCATTGGCAATGCAGCGTTAGGTCATAACGGTAGATTTAGTGGTATTTGTATCATAGTTAGTAACGTTATGTTCATAAAATATATTTTTAACGTAATATTGCACTTCGTGATGCTCGTGTCGCTTTAAGGCCGGCGACAGACTCTTATTATGTTAGAATGGCGAAAAGAATAGCATTCCTGGGCACCTGTAAGTATCTAGACATATATATCATAGCATTTGTCCGTCTTCCTCCTAGGGTAATCGATAATCTACACCAGACAGAAATAGCAAGCAGACCATAGATAACAAAGTTTGAGATAACACTGTGACTTTATTTGCTTCTATTCCATCATAGCTTATGTTGCATCTTCACGGGGTTGATTCATAACTTCCCTCACAGCTTCTAATTTACGTAAGTGGGCTCAAAGATAATATCAATTAGGTTGTTGCATGCATTTTAGTACCTTGAAATGTAATTTAAAAGTTATATTAAAAACTGTGTTGTAATATTCACGACGTGTCTGTGTAATGCGAAAACTTATGCATTATTAAGCCAGAGGAATATTTTATCCGTATATTATTAATAATTCAGAATTTAATGTGAAATAATACAGATGACTTTTTATAGCCGCATCACAGCACAATCCAAATATAACGTAGAAAGAAGAAAAACAATTTTGCTATTAAGAAGGTAATTCTAATAGAGATTCTAGTTCGTCATTATCTTTAGTGCAATTGCTATTTGCCAATTACGTGTCTTCAATTTCCAATACTAATGACAAACACAACATCCAGTGTAACAGAATTTCCTTGCTAGAGCTATTAATACCCATTGGTATTAATATTTTTTTTCAATTGGCGGGGATTTTGTTTACTGATTAACAAGTAACCTGCTATTTTGGACCACATCGTTGAGTAAATGTAGCTTAAATCAATGGTTTTATGACCTGCACTGCAGTATATCGATGCGCCGCAGCAATGGATTGACCATAGGGGGCGCTGTTGTCACCATGGACGGGTTCAAACGTGATGAGACGCAGCGCTCACCGGTCTGATAGGATATACTATATCGTAGAGTCTCGCGGGACCTCATGACATTTCCATTCGTCCCGCTTTTCGAACTATGGTATCCGAAGCTCATAAAACGTCATCATATCCAATTTCCTGGAAATGGTTTTCAATTGATCTTCTCTGGCCCCGATTGACCCGAGAACAAACTCTATCTGGGGTTGACTACGCATCTGCATGCTGATATGCATTAAGAAAAATGTCCCTCAAGATGGCGACGGCGAGACAGCGTCCGCAGTCGGCGACCTCAGAAACGACCGCGTTCCTGTCGTAATTGCTGAAAATCAGTGGCAATCTCGTCTTCCAGGGTTTGCAATTATCTAGCACGTACTGTTTAACGTTTACAGTGAGATAATGCCGTCTGAATATGTCATATTTGCATTAATGTATAATCTGTCTATTTGACATATGCGTACATCTTGTGATTAATTATGATATTTATAAAAATTGGCAGAATAATTATTCATACACTGTTTCCAAACTCCAAATTTAGGTTTACCGGAATGTTACGCCAAATAAAATAGGCTTCTGGTTTCAATGCCGATGCGAAATTGTTCTTAGTGCGTTTTGCAACGTAACTGGTGGTTATGGCTATCAGGTCGCAACGCCAACACGATGAAAATCCATATCGCACAATAGGAAAATTGGTTGGTGCCGCCAAAAATATTTCTTTCCAACTAAGCAGAGCATACTTTATTACCATTTTGTATTTCCCTTACTTACGAGGCTCCAGGCACTAGATTCTTTATAATCCCGCGGAAAATATCTTATTTCAAAAATATTATTTCTAAAATATTTCTCTCCGAACATCGATAATATTTCTTTTGGATTTCTTAACGTTCAAAAATAATTCGTTAGCATCGCACCATTCCTTGAATTTAGCAATTTCACTTCGGTAAGCAATTTCTTAATCGATTAAGACGCACGACAGTGCTCTTTCATCCGCAATTTTAATTGATGAATACCGTAGTTAGTTACATTACTAATTGTCATTGGTGTAAAAAAAATAAGTAAAATGACGCATAAGTAGATACAAAATGTGTAGGTGTTGCCGTACGGATTGCTAATCTTGAGTCGTTATATCCTATTTACCAATATATTATTACGACTTTTCGGTTTATATCGGTGGCAGACCCCACGTACGCTACTAAGTATAGGAGATCGTCTATCGATATGGTATAGCTAGTATGCCGAAAATAGAAACACGGAAATGACGTTCGTACATTGCTATGCGGACCATGCTTCTAAGGCAATTCTGCAACTGAAACCTATTATTCTAGTATTTGTACGTTGTCTAAATAGATGTCTAACACGTCAACTGGAATGCCTTATATAACGGACAAACTAATTTATATCTGAGACTACTTACGCTTGATGTGTATGCCCAAAGGTTGTTAATTACTGATGCACTTATCCCCAACTTTCAAAAGTTAACAAAAAAGCTATATTAAAAATGAATTACACATAATTGATGCATTCAACTGATCGTATAGGCAAGTGACTGGACGTTTCAAGTTCTCTCTTTGCATGTGTATAACAGAAGAATGTTGCATAGCGCTAGTTTTTACATACGAATCAACCTATCGCGCTGTTGTACATTATAGTGGACATACCGGAAGCGGAAGTATGACCACAGAATGTATGTTAGTACATATCACTCTACGTCTAACATGCTTCGAAGCCAACTCTGTAAATTCCAAGATAATGGAATTAAAATTAAAAATTTAAATTGTACTTAAAATTTCATTGATGCCGTGAATACCATAGATCTTGCTTCTTTGGCTATACGTGCCCCGATTAACCGATTTTTTTTAGAGCTGGAATAATGTAATCCTCACCGTCGAGTCCAATCAATTTTGGTTTTCCAATGAAATAGCCCTACTTTTAACTAATGCCCTCAACAGATGTCCATGGCGATTCAATGAGCTTCGTAGTCTTCATAGTCTACCTTATTTACAGTAAGATCTGCTAGAGCCATACAAAACCCAACTAGAAAGTACTATTATTTTATTTTATGGACTAGATATTTTGTAGCTGAATCCTCTCTTGGAAATACATGGGTTTTTTATTTTTTTATTTAAAAAATGTACGTGTATTTGTATAAATGTACATATTATATTACGAGTTGAACTATGGCCGATTGCCTTTATAGAACAATCGGCCAAAGACATCCAAAACTCAACTCGAATGTACATAATATCGGTGTACCACTACCTTGCGAACTAGATATCTTGCATCTGAAAGTAGTTTTGAAAATAAATAGATTCTATTGGGTTAAAAAAAAAATGAGTACATTATTTATTACTTTTTGAACTATACTTCGAAGCGTGTCTTGCAGACGAATGCGGTTTTAATGTTTTCTTCCTACTAACTTTAAGATTGTATTTGTATAGTCCATTCTTCCATGGCAAATTTTCGCTTGGTTGCCCTGAAGATCTTTAACAATGCATTACTATCGATCATTATTCTCGAGTGTAGCACGAAACACGGCAAACACTCGACCATTATGGGATGTAACACTCGCCGGTGTCTTATGTATCCGTAGTTACTAATAACCATTGTATCTAAAATGTACTTGATTGTCTTCAACGATAAATAACTATGGAAAGAGCCTGCTTGAGTTATCATTCAACGGATGATTAAGAGCATACTGTATAATGTTTCTGTTTTCTCATCATTGAGATGATGTTATCGGAAAGCATGGTATTATATAAGAAAATGTGGCATTATATAAGACAACATGGTATTATATAAGAAAACATGGTATTACATAAGACAAAATGGTATTATATAAGACAATATGATATTATATAAGAAAGCATGGTATATAATATATATATATTATATTCAGAAAAAAAAGGTGTTATATACGAAAACATGGTATTATATAAGACAAAATGGTATTTGGATGGGTATACACTCATTATACCTTCTCAACGCTTTGGGGAATGTACAAGTCAGTCACGTTTAGTCTTTTTCTGCTGCAATTGTTGTCTTTTTCTAGTGGAACGTATGAAAGGATAGGAACGCACGTGCTATACTTCCATCAGCTATTAATATCATGGAAGATCGCTCATGTGGCCATGAAGCTAACATTGGTTTAATCCGTGTGCGTTGACGAGAGAAATCGTCTCCGGGACATATTCCAAAAAGGCGCACGGAGAACACATACTTCACGATCATCCCACTGTTAAACAATTTCCAATCTAAAATAGGGCAAACCACGATAGCTATTCATACGCGAGATTGCATTCTTTTGATTGTGCCATGAAATCCGCATAGTATTTGAGAAACGATTATAAACGTTCCATGTCGCCATTTTCAAGTAGTATCAATTTTCGTTCCTTTCACATCAACTGAAGTGAGGTGACTTTCCTCCAAGGCAATCTATAATGTTTCCTTGGCCGTTTTCTCCGGACAAGTACAATTAAGCTCTCAGAATGACATATTGCCATAGTTACAATAAATTGAACCCTTCCAATTTGCGGCATTTTTGGAATTATAGGCAATAGCCTAAGGTTGACGAGTTCCTAAGCAGCCAAAATGGCAGAGCAGAACAGTCTCGCAGCAACGGAGGATAGTCCCGCAGCGAATGGGAAAATAGTCCCGCAGGAAAGAATAACTAAGTCAGTCCGGCAGAAAGAGTACGGGTTGTAAACCTTTCCTTGCGGGGAAGCTCTTCCAGTATGCGCTGAAGACCAGTGCTCATTAAAAGATACCAAATAGGTTTAGCGCAACTAAATCCAAGAACAGACAGTTCATAACGAGGGCTGCTAATTGATGTCGACTCACCTGACGGCTACGGGTTGTGTCTTTTTCTGCCGCCTAGAGGCGTGATATTGATGACTTTCTTCAGGCTGTTTGAGATAATACTCCTCCGTCAAGGGAGAGAACTGGCGAGGTGGAGAGGGGATGTCTGCGGTTTGGCTTCCTTCATTTCCCCAACTGCATTTATTGGGTCTATACTGCGCCCGACGTTGCATCTACTATACTCCCACAGACCCTGTTCTCTAATACTCCTATTCGAAATATCTCCCATGGACAAAAGCAAGTCTAGATTTTCTGGGGAACAGGTTAAAGAAATTCAGAGGCTCCTTTCAGTAGAATTTATTTTAAATAATTTACTTTCATCCTCTGAGACTATTGACAGTCTACATCTACTACAATACTGTACTAAACGTTGTAACTATAGTCGTGTTTATTTAAATAGACTTCAATTCATAAATTACACGGGTGTCACAACCTAGTTCGCTTTATGTTTTCGTGAAACATCTTCAGCACGATGTGCAATGATGCTGTAAATTTCATTGATGCTTTTCTTTTCTTTTTACGTCACATGACCATTTTGTCTCCCTCCACCTTGAGGCCGCTATGACGATCTGAGCTTCTCGACCTACGTATAAGAGTACAGTCTTGTGCAATCGTTCGTTACATTACGAGGGACTTCATGGTAAGAAGACTGCAGTTGACATCGTTCAAAATATCAGATACAATCAGACCCCGTTATAACGGTTTCCGTTGTCCCGGTTTCTCCGCTTACCGGTCAACTTTTAATTATTACGAAAGTCCCTCTATATACTTTAACTCGATAAACGATTGATCCGTTGATCCGGTCAGATTTTAATAAAAACGGAAGTGTCCGGTATAACGGGGTTTGACTGTACTAGTATAATCCTACATTACCTAGAAGCAAAGCCATACACGTATAAGTAGTCTATAGTGATATGTATATAGAAGCGTTGTAATTTTATTTCAAGCGAGTTCAGAAATCGGTTGGTATCGTTCAAAATGTGAGATATTAGAATAATCGAACATTAACAATAAATATATTGTAGATCATACTAATGTGCGTAGAATAGTTGACATTATGTTTTTATAGAGTACGTCATGTTAGTATTTAAGTAGTATAGAGTTTAATTACTACCTCCGCAAAGGCCACTGGCCGTTAAATAATGTTCTTTTGTATAGTAATTATACTTGCATCGGGGCAATAGACCCTTGCATTGCGGGGGATTCGATATATTTAAACAGCAAGGCCAAGTATTGTAGGTAAACTGATTTCCTTGGGGCAGTATCGCGTTGGTCGTTCGTCTTTAAGAGCGGCGCGGAGGCTAAATGTAAGACGTAATCCAACCTATCATAGGCTATCATAGGCAGTCGGAATCGCTCGCTGAACTGCGTCGTATGGTGCCGCGTAATGTCCACTGTGGTCCGCAAAGGTCGAGTGGAACCGCTCACACCGACACTACCAGAAAAACATATTTATGACCTAGTTATGCAGTTTATAAGGTAGGACTATTTCCCGTGTTATTTGTTGATACGAAGACTGTTTTTGTCATGTCAAAGTTTTTAAAAAGTGAAATACTAGTAACGACAAAAATAATAACGTTGATGGTGATGATGATGATGATGATGATGATGATGATGATGATGATGATGAAATTCAATTTCAACAAACTGTTTTGGATTTTGCTGTTTATATAACAACATGAACAATCTTAGTTCTTTGTCCTTCTTTATATTAACGCAAGGGGATATAACTCTCAAATGGGTACGACGAAAGAACTTCGATTGCTTCTTATATCATGAATACATCAAAGACAAGATAATTATTAGTCAGGACAAGTGTTGGGGACTTAGTGTACCGGTAAATAAAAACTTTTTGGTATACAAATAAAACGTAAATAGTCTCAGACAGAAATTCGTTTGGCCATTATCTAGGCCAATCAACCGTGATAGTATGCC
>JAUTBQ010196571.1:9581-22701 GCA_032361185.1 Lepetodrilus ovalis | reverse complement strand
ATTACGCTCTCCTATTGAAAGATTAGTCTCAAAAATATCATTTTCTAACTTTAGAACCATTTTAAGATCATATTCATCACTCCTATAAAGTTAGATGTGTAGTCGTTTTTATACATACTAAAAATAGAAGATAAATCTTTCCGCTGGCTTTTTCCTAATTATTAATGCCCATATACTAATTTCCCAAAGCCTTCTCGCAAAGCTTTCAGCATCTTTTTATTACCTGATAACAAATCAATTACTTCCTTTGGTATTTTTTTCACAGGGTGTGGTCCATCAAAATAAAAAAACCAAAAAGAAACCTGAGTCTTAAAATTTTTTTTAGAAAGTATGGATATTAACTTATTTGCTCGTGTGTTATCTTTTGCCTCTATAATTTCTCCTATTCCTGACTTGAAGTAACTAACCGCATCAGCCTCCCACTTACCGTCTTTTGAAATGCTTATTATTTTATTATACCTATAATCAAAGTCTGTGTTTTTATTGATGAAAAAAGCTTCTATATATTTAGTTGAACTATTGTATAAATTTCTATCACTATCTTTCTCATTAAAAACCTCCTCATCTTCCACAATATAGCCAAAATAGTTTACAAACTGACTAAAGCTATTTGGAAAGTTTAAATAATAGTTTTTATAATCTAAGTCTGTTGCTTTTTTACTTTGTGCTTTTTCATAATAAACCTTAAAATCATCAAGCTTAGCCAAATCGGCTTCTAAAGCACTTTTATTCACCTCAGCCCTACTAAAAGTTACAAGCATTATTAAAATTAGTTTTATTATTGTATGTTTTTTCATTTATTTTAGTTATATAGTGTTTTAATTATTGGGTCTTTCATTACTGCTTTATTGTGCCAGTAACTAAAAGTTAAAGCAGCTGATTCTATACTATGATTAAAAAATCCTTTTCCTATGAAAATATACAACCCCTCTGGTTTCAGCACTGTTTTAATTATTGGATTTATTCTATCTGGTATATTTCCAAAAGTAATTACCTTGTTATTACTTAAAATAAGATCAGTCTCTAAAACCTTTGTCTTTTTTTCTCTTTCTATTGAGTTAACACCATCTGCATCAAGACCTTTCAACGAACAATTCCAGTCACTAAGGTTTTCATTATAGCCTGGTAATAAAGTTACAAAATCCATATAATCTGTTTTACCCAAGTTCTCATGCCATTCTGTTTCAGCATTCTTATTATTAAAAATTTCTTCTGCATTATCAATCTTAATAGGGCTAAAGGTAATAAAATAATGTTCTTCCAAAGCTTCTGATAAATTTGCGAAATTTTCATATATTGGGTTTTTTGTAAGCCAATGGACGATAGGGATACCAAAAAAAGTCCTACTAACCCATATATCCCTGTCTGTATCTGTTTTTTTTGCAGCCAAATAACCTAAATAAACGGTTGCTCCAAATAATAATACTCCTGCTGCAAGCCAACCAATACCTGGGATAAAAGCAGTGGCTGCAATCCCTTTAACAACAGCAAGCCCCCCTACCGCACCAGCTACCCCTGCTGCAACAGAATAGAAAGCAGCATCATTATCGCCTTTGCTTAATAACTTTTTTGTATCAACAAAGGTAATAACAACATCCAAAGCTGCACCAACAATATTCATTTTACTTACTACTTTCCACAGAATAAGCTTAGCAAAAATAGCTGCTGCTCTTTTGCCTGCTATTGTATGAACAACTTTCTTAGGGTTATGTACAACAAAAGTAGCTACCTCAACAAAAGCTCCTAAAAATCCAATTAATGCAGATGCAGTATTTAAATCTCTAGTTGAGGATTTATCTTCAGAGTAATACTGAATTGCTCCCCATAAATTAAATGAATGAAGCACTGCAACTCCAACAGGTATGCCTACCTTACCAATTTTAGCTAAACCTTCAACTGTATTATTTGATTTGCGTGTTATTGTTTGTTTTGTTATTTTAGCACTATTTTCACTAACATTTCCTGTAACTTTCTTTGTATTATTAATAGTCCCTATATAAAATTTTGTTATATCAGGCATACTTCCTTGTCGGCTAAGACCCCAGTCTTTTTGAAAATAATATTTACCATCTGTGATTCCATATCTTGCTATAATAATTTTAAATAGTTTTTCTAAATTCTTACCTGGATTTGCATTTATTAAAAGACGCTTACCTGGTTTCCATTTTGTTTTAGATCTTTTTAAGTCATAGACTATTGTTTCTTGGATTATACGCTCCGTTCCTATTGAAAAAGGCATTTCCTTATAAAGAGCATCTGCAAGAGTTTTACTACTATCGATAAGGTCAGCTACACTAGCTTTATCAATTTCAGTTTCAAAACCTTTAAATGCTTTTAAACCTAAATAAAGAGGACTATTTTCTTCTTTTTCTATCCATTTTGCTAACAATTTGAAGCGTTTATCTTCCTCTTCATTATTAGACGATGGAACACCTATTCCACGCATACTAACCGCAATGATTTCTTCAAGAGATACTGCCGAATTAACATTATTTCTATCATAAGTTCTATACACAGAAGCTAAATTACTTGGGTGATTAGCTTTATCTAGCTCCATTGTTAATAAAATTACTTCATGGTCATTTGTTGCCTTTAGAATCTCCGCTTCTATTTTCTTTATTTCTTCTTCTTCAGTATCTAATTTAACTGCAAATTTTATTAAATTTTCTAGATTAATATGTTCTAGATATTCTTTTGACTTTGGATTCTCCTTTTTATTTGTAAGAATCTCTATAATAGATTCATTTTTCTTTACTTTTTTTAGTAAGTCTTCTGCATTAGGGTAAGTTCGCTTTAAATTATTTTTGATAATATTAAATAAAACTCTTTTCTGGTGAAATTCAGAACTTAAGCTATTTAGCTTTGAACTATCTAGCTTCATTTCTTTAGGTATCACCGTTGGACTGCTTTGTTTTCCTCCAGAGCTTTTTTTAGGAGGAACTCCTGTAGATGCTATTTTCTCACTTTCTTGCTCCCTAGCCTTGATATCCAAAATCTGCTGTTGATATGCTTCTGCAATATTGCCTTGGTCAATAGCTATCGCAACAGGATCATGAAGTACAATAAATACAGGCATTTTTTTTGCATGTTCTCCACAAGACTTACCTCTGTTTTTTAGAATATTAATTTCCTGAACAGATTTGGGGGTAGAACAGCTCCAATTAAAACTAAGCTTCAATGAGTTTGTTTTATATTCTTCTATCCATTTTTCAGGATTTGCTGAGGGAAGAATATTTTTCGGTGTTGAGTCTTTTTGAGAGGCTTTTAATATTTCCTCAAGGTCAAGTTTAGTCATAAACTTATCTTTCTCACCTAATATTTTTGAAATATAACCTCTCTCCCACAAATTCTGTAAGTAGGCAATATAAACCTCTGTGGCATCTTTAGAAACTGAAATATTTTGAACAGGACTCCCTTCAGAACTTCTACTACCAGTATCTGTTTTATCAGCCCAATAAAGTGGTTTGAAATTACCAGTACCATCACTTTCCCATAGGTGGATATACTGCCCATCCCACAAGTATATATAGCCTTCTCTTGCTGTCCTGACACTATAAACTGCTGTTTCTAATTCCGAACCTTCAAATTTATACAGCCCTGTAAGATCACTGTAAAGAGTTGTTTTATTATCACCTAAAACTTTAGGCATAAGTGCATATCTAAGCGGTATAATTGGAATTGATTGACATCCACTTTCATTTACTGATTCGTTTGTTCCTTTAGGTTTACACATAATCTCCTCTGTTATTTATTTTAGTTATATAGTATTTTAATTTTTCTCTCTAAAAAATAATTATTCTAACTGCCTCTTAATGTAAAATTTCTTTGATTATTTTAGTCTAAATAAGAATATTTTTAAGAGAAGTTTCTTTTATTATTGTGATTTTAGTAGAACTCAAAATATGGCTTATCAATGAGAACCCTTTTGTTGTTAAATATTGCTTATTGGTTTGTTATGTGTTGAAACTGACAAATGAAGTGTCATAAACTTTTAGATTTTTTTTAGTTTCTAAAGATAAAATAGAATTTTAAGATTAGCTTTTTAGAACTTTTTTTAAATATTTTTGATAAAAATGAAATGGGGTGAGTAATGGGATTCGAACCCACGGCCTCCGGAATCACAATCCAGCGCTCTAACCAACTGAGCTATACCCACCATAAAAAAGTGGCGCGCTCGGCAGGACTCGAACCTGCAACCCTCGGCTTAGAAGGCCGATGCTCTATCCAGTTGAGCTACGAGCGCATTTTTTTTACAATTTTTAAATGTTAAAGTGTTATTTATAAATATTTTTAGCTTTATTTTGATAAAAAACTAAAAACAATCTTAAAAATTGGTCGGAGTAGAGGGATTCGAACCCCCGACCCTCTGGTCCCAAACCAGATGCGCTACCAGGCTGCGCTATACTCCGAGCTTTTTAAAATTTATTTAACTACTCTAAACTTTCAAAGTGCATATACTACTTTCAAGAGGTCTATTCGTCAAACATTATTTTGACTATTTTTTTATACTTTTAGTTTATTGGGAGTTTTGATTGTATTTCTATTTAACTTTTTAAAAAAATACATTTCCTCAGTTTGCTTTATAACCTTGATTAACCAAGCTTTCAAAACCACCTATATTCTCAACATTGGTAAAACCAAGTTGTTCTAATATTTGTTTAGCTGATCCAGATCTCATTCCGCTTCTGCAATAAAGTTTCACTTCTGTTGTTTTATCGTTAACAAAGCTTGTGATTTCTTTTGCTATTATATCAAGTGGAATATGGATTGCTTTTTCAAGCTTACCCAAATCCCACTCTTCTTTTGTTCTAACATCTATTAGTATCATTTGCATTTAATCTTTGTGCTTGTTACTAATATTTATTTCGCTACAGGATAGCCTTTTGCTGCTAGAGCATCGTAACCACCTAAGTTTTGAACATTAGTATAACCAAGTTTCACTAATGTTTGTCTTGCTATTTCTGAGCGTCTTCCACTTCTACAATAAACATTTATTTTTTTGTTTTTATCTTTTGTAACTGCTGCAATTTTTGTTGAAATCACATCATAAGGAATTAAAATTGCATCTTTAATATGACCTTGGCTCCATTCAGCCTGCGTTCTAACATCTATAATAATCTCTTTATCCTCTGCTTTTAACACAGTAGAAACTAAGATACCAATTGCTAAAACAATAATTCCCATATACGCTTTTAAGTTAATTCTCTTCATTTTCGTCCTCTTTTTATTTATTAATATTTATTAAATTTACTTCAATCTGTCTCAAAAGTATAAGTCAAATCTGCATAAGCCGATTTTCCTCCTGTTGCACCTTCAAGTTTCAGTTTGCTAGTTAGTTTATACTTTAGCAGAAATTCATTAATTGAATTAAAGAAATTGGATCGCATTCCCAAATATAACTTTTTAGAAACATTTTTTCCAGCCTCCATTCCTGTTAAAGAAAAATCTAAAACATCAAGCCCTATTGATTTTTTGAGGTCTCTGGCGATTGTATTTGCACCAACAACGCCACCCATTTGTAAAAGTGCTCCAGCTCCAAAAGAATCACTATTTGGTGGCTTACCAAAAATCAAATAAGATAATATTGAGGAGTCAGCCATTGCTGGCGTTGAGAAAAGTGAAACCTCAGGAGATTTTGCAAAACCTAAAACATTCACTCCAACCACCACATCATCAACCTCACGAATAGTTTTTATATCAAGAGCTGGATTATCAATTGGTCCTTTGCCAAAAATCACCCTCCCCCGCTTTATATTTAATAGTTGACCATAAACTCTAAGCTCACCTTTTTCCACTTCAATCGCCCCTGTTGCTTGAATTGCTTTATTCGGTTTTGCATTAATTTTAATTCCGCCAAATAATCTAGTTTCAATATCAGCACTTGCAACTTTTACATTTTTGCCAAGCTTTATTAATATTTCCGCATCAATCAAATTATTCTTAACTGCTTTTATTTTCTTTTTCTTATGCTTACTTCTAATTATAACATCACCAGAGGTTACAATTTTCTTCGCATTACTTTCTGGAACAATCAATGCTTTTGGTATAAAAATCTTACCTCTAATTTTTATAACATCTTCCAAAGTAATACTTATATCTGGAGATATTTCTAAGCTTATTTTTCTAGAATTTGCTATTAGCAGTTTTTTTCCTTTAATGTTTATTTTGCCTTTCCTAGTTTTTGGATTTAAGCCACCTTTTATAGTTAGCTTACCTTTTTCAGCAAACATAGTTCCAGCAAAACCTATTTCATTTTTATTTTTCGCAAATACTTTAAGCTCCAATTTTCTAATCTGAGTTCCGTATTTAGGAATATTAAACCTAGCTTTATTCAAATTAATTCCACCAGTTATATTTAAATTCTTTAGTGGATTTCCTGCAATTACAAAACTTCCTTTCAAGTTTCCTTTAACATCTGTTATTTGCGGAACTAATCTTTGGACAAATCTCAAATCTGGAGAATTTAGCTTTATATTTGCATTTATATTTGGTTTTTTTATATTTGGTAAAGCTAATTTTGCTTCTAAATTTAAAAGTTTATTTAGGCTCAAATTTAGCTTAGAAATTAATTTATTATTTCTCAACTCAAAATCTAAGTTTAATTTTTTAATCTTTGATTTTACAATTCCAGAAGCGGATTTAATAATAACCAAGCCTGATTTATTTTTTAAGTTACCCTTGAATGACAGCTGATTATTTACAATTTTAAGCTTAGTTTTACCAGTTATAATAGTTCGAATTTGTAAAGCTTTTGGCATTAATTCTTTAAAATTCTGCGTATCAAAATCCTTAACAAGAATGTCAAACTCACCATTTAATTTGCCTGAATTTATTTTAGAATCACCTTTAATACAAAGACCTATTTTATTTTGAGCTAAACACATATTGCTAATTGTTAATTTTTTAGTAGATGCAAAAATATCAGCTCCACCTTTTAGCTTCCAAAGACCTGCTTTTTCTTGAAATAAATCTAGCTGTTTTAGTTTAGTTTTATAACTCTTAGCTTTTAAGTTCAAGTTTCCTGTTGATGTAAGTTTTAAGCTCTGTTGTTTTGAAATTAAACTCAGACTTAGCTTATGATTAGATATTTTTCCATCAATATCAATATTTGCAGAATCTATATTTTGCTTTGCAAGTAATAAGTTTAAAGCCTTTGCCTTAAGTAAAATCTTATCATCCTTTTGACTAATACTTCCGTTTAATGTTAAATTATTTATTTTTATATCTTTAAATTTAAAGTTATTAATTTTAGCAACTACTTTTACATTAGGTTTCTGTGGGCTTCCTGTTATTTCACCATTTGCAACAATTAATCCAGATAAATTTGGTAAAATAGAGCTTAATTTTTTCGCATCTAAGTTATATTTTATATTTATTTGTTTTGCATTTACCAAACCATCTGCAAAAATTCTATTATCTGCCAAATTTATATCTAATTTATCTAACTTAAGATTTTTCCCATCTAATAATAAATCTCCTTTTCCTGAAATTATTTTACCGTCCAATTTCCCAGTTAGCTCTTTCAGATTTATTTTGGCAATTAATTTATTTTTACCTTTTGAGTCTTTTATTTGCTCTAAATCCAAAATAATTTTTGTATTTATATTTGCTTTAACTTGTGGATAAAATTTCTGTGGTTGAAGATTTTTTGCGACTAACAAAGCTTTTATATTTAAGTTTGGTTTCAATTGCAAACTTCCTGTGGTTTTTATTTCTCCACCCAAAGTTTTAACAAGCAAATTATAATCTTTTAGCTTTTTGCCCTCACCTTCTAATTCAATCACAACTTCAGCTTTGGGGTAGTTTGCGGAATTTAAAAGTGTGCTTATCTTAGCTTTATATTTTTGCAAATTTCCCTCTAAAATACTATCCAAATCTAATTTTAGCTCGCCAGTTTTAGTGGATTTATAATTTACAATACCTTTGGAAGTTATATTAAACGGAGTGGTTTTTTTCTTAATATTAATTTCCCCATTTATATTTAAATCTGTTGATAACAAAGCTTTTTCTAGATTAATCTTGGTAAAATCAACTTGCTTAATATTTACTTTACTAGTGAATTTAGGTTTCAAAAGCACAGAAGATATATCAGAAACAGTTGAAAAATCAGCAAATCCTTTCCCATTTAAAAGTAACTTTATATCTTTCTTAATATCTCCTGATAAATCTAAATCAAAGCTTTCTTTTATAGTTTTTTGCCTTGTCGTAACTTTACCTGTTAGTTTTATTAGATATAGTTTTTTCAAACTTAGATCCAAATTCGCTGAAATATCACTATCATCAATTCCTAATTTACTTAAATTTATTTTTTTAATTACTAAGTGTGCCAAAAGCTCCAATTCTGGATTATTAAAGGCATCTTCAACCGTTGATTTCAAAGTAAAATCAGCCAAACCACTTCCTTTTGCAATTATTTTTATCCCTTGTTGAATGTTACCTTTAATATCTATATCTAAGCGTTGTTTCCAATCAGTATTTTTTATATAAAGTGTTGTTTTAAAATCCAAAGGATAGTTTTCAGTTGTTTTTAGTTTCCCTGCTGTATTTAGATTTACAGCTTTAGTATTAAGAATTAAATTAGTTACCTTTGCAATTCCATCTTCATAAGTTCCTTGTAGTTTGAAATCATCAATTAAAAATGAAGTTTTATTAAGCTTATTTGTTAGCTCAAAGTTAGTTACACTCATATCTTTCAAATTTATTTGCACTGGTAACTTTACATCAGCAAAAGAAAAAAGTTTACTTTCTGTTTTAGTTGATTTCTTTATAATTTCTAATTTAGAATTATCTATTTTTAATTTATCAATAACTAATTTTCGCCTAAAAATACTAGTTGATGATAATGCTAAAGATATGTTTTCACTGTGAAAATTTATTTTATCAGATGATATTGATAAGTTTTTAATTGTTGTAACATCTAATAAATTACCTTTTATTTCATCTGCGGTTATTGTTATATTTGTGAATTTATTTATATACTTAACTGCCGAATTTAATCCAGAGTTAGTTTTCAATAAATAGTAATAACTTGCTAATATTATAATTAATAAAAATATTATCAAATATATAAGGTATTTAAGTGTTTTCTTTAGTTTATTTTTCATATCAGCCTATTCTACCAAAGTTTTGTAACTGTTATTCAAAAATAAACTTTGTTTTCTTATGGTGGTTTCATTAAATTAAAGGTAGAATTAAAGAATTGCAAAAAAACTTTTACTAAAATTACTAAAATATTTCATACCTAATTCAAATAACTTTAAACAAATAATAATTAAAAACTTATGCTAAGACTGCCAGAATTCTCCCCTTATATTTTTAAATTTGACATTGCAGGAACCACAATAGGACCAACTTGGTATGGTCTTATGTATGTTGTTGGTTTTGTGCTTGGTTATTCTCTTGCCAAAAAATACGCCAAAAAACTAACCAACTGGACAGAACAAGAGGTTGAAAGCCTTTTCACTTACTGCTTTTTGGGTGTTATTTTAGGTGGGAGAATTGGCTATGTTTTATTTTATCAACCACAAGCATTTTTAGATAACCCAGCGTTTTTATTCAAAATAACTGATGGCGGAATGTCTTTCCACGGTGGCTTACTAGGTGTTATATTATGTCTCTTTTTATTCAAACTTAAGTTTAAGAAAAAACTACTTAGCGTAACTGATTTTGTTGCTCCTTTATTTCCTATAGGTTTGTTTTTTGGTAGAATTGGTAATTTCATAAATGCCGAACTTTGGGGAAGACCTACAGATTTACCTTGGGGTGTTATTTTTCCAAGAGCTGGCGATATTGCAAGACACCCTTCACCAATATACGAAGCTCTTCTTGAGGGATTAGTTCTTTTTATAATAATTAACTTAGTTAGAACCAAAAAACCTAAATTAGGAGTTCTTAGTGGTCTATTTTTACTTGGCTATGGAATTGCTAGATTTACAGTGGAGTTTTTCCGTGAACCTGATAGCCACCTTGGATACTTAGCTTTTAACTGGCTAACAATGGGGCAAATACTCACTATCCCTATGATTATTATTGGGCTATTTCTAATTTTAAAAAAAACAAACAGAATTAAAAACAAATAAATAATATGAAACAATACTTAGATTTATTAAATGAAATTTTAGAAAATGGCGCTGACAAGCCAGACCGCACAGGAACTGGAACAAAAAGCCTTTTTGGCTATCAAATGCGTTTTGATTTAGCTAAAGGTTTTCCTCTTTTAACTACAAAAAAATTACACCTTCGTTCAATTATTTATGAAATCCTTTGGTTTTTAAAAGGAGATACTAATATTTCATATTTAAAAGATAATGGAGTTAGAATTTGGGACGAATGGGCGGATGAAAATGGAGATTTAGGACCAGTTTATGGACAGCAGTGGAGACATTGGTTAAAGCCTGATGGAACAACAGTTGATCAAATAAGTAATGTTATAAAACAAATCAAAGAAAATCCAGACTCACGAAGAATGATTGTTAGTGCTTGGAATGTTGCTGATATTGAAACCATGGCTCTTCCACCTTGCCACGCTTTATTTCAATTTTATGTTTGTGATAATAAGCTATCATGTCAATTATACCAACGCTCTTGTGATGTTTTTTTAGGAGTTCCATTTAATATTGCAAGTTATGCTTTATTAACTTCAATGATTGCAAAAGTTTGTGGGTTAGAGGTTGGTGATTTTATTTGGACTGGTGGAGATGTTCATCTTTACAGCAACCACCTAGAGCAAGCAAGGACTCAACTAGAGCGAGAACCTTTTGAAATACCAAAATTAAATATAAAAACTAAACCTAATACTATATTTGAATATGATTTTGAAGATTTTGAAATAGTTGGTTATGATTTTCACCCACACATAAAAGCAAAAGTTGCAATTTAAGTAGAAAAATAAAATGTTTAAAAAAAATAAAAATAAGTCAACAAATAACGAACGACAAAGACGCTCTGACAAAGAGAAAGCTAAAAAAAGTGAAAAAAAAGGTTTCTTCAAATTTTTCACAAAATCAAGAAAAGAAGATAAGAAAAAGCAACATATGTTTTGCAAGTTTCTTTATATTGTTTTTTATGGTGGACTAATTTCTGGAGTTGTTGTTTTTATCGCTTTATGGTTATACAGCATTGAACTTACAAAGAAATACAACCTTGATAAAGATGCCTTTAGTGGTGCTTTGTGGGAACTTCCTTCTCAAGTTTATGCAAGACCGCTTGAACTTTATGTTGGGAAAAAACTTAGATTAAGCAGCTTAGAAAAAGAACTTAAATATTTAGACTACAAATCAATTCAATCAGTCTCAGAACCTGGAACTTATTATATAAATGGTGGCGATGTTCTTATTTATAAAAAAGACTTTAGATTTTGGGACAAAAAAGAAAAAGCTCAGCTTATAAGAATATCAGTAAATAAAGGTAAAATTATTGATATTATTAATATGAATAGCTTAGATAGTATTACTATAACAAGGATTGAGCCAGTTTTGATTGGCTCAATATATCCAGCCAACCAACAAGATAGAATATTAATAAAAGAAAAAAATGTTCCTAATATTTTAAAAGATGGGCTGATTGCCTCAGAAGATAGAAGGTTTTATTCACATTTTGGGGTTGATTTAAGAGGGCTTGCCAGAGCAGTGATTAGAGGTCTCCAAGGTGGAGGAATTAAGCAAGGTGCTAGCACAATAACTCAGCAATATATAAAGAACCACTATCTTACAAATAAAAGAAAGCTTTCCCGAAAAGTGAAAGAAGCCTTGATGGCAATTGTTATTGAACAGAATTACTCAAAAGAACAAATCTTAGAAGGATACTTAAATGAAATATATTTAGGGCAAGATGGTAGTCGTGCTATTCATGGTTTTGGTCTAGCTAGTAAGTTTTATTTTGGTAAGAAATTAAAAGAGTTAGGACTTCATCAAATTGCATCTTTAATTGCTTTGGTAAAAGAACCTAGCCGAGCAAATCCTTTTAAACACCCAGATTATGCAAAACGCAGGCGATCTTTAATTCTTAAAACTTTTGTTATTAGAGGGCTGATTTCACAAAAAGATGCAACGCTGGCAAAACAATTGCCTTTAGATACAATTTACCATGCAAGCAATCAGTCAAACGATAAATACCATTCATTTTTATCTGTTGTTTATAAACAATTAAAAGAGCATTACAATACAAAAAACTTACCTGCTGGACTTAACTTTTTCACAACTCTTGACCCAATAATTCAAGAAAGTGCAGAAAGGGAAATCAGAAAAACATTAACCTCCCTTGAAAGAAAAAAACATCTTAGAAAAAATTTCCTACAAGCAGCATCGGTTATCATTGACTCTCAAACAGCTGAAATAGTTGCTATTGTTGGCGATAGAAATCCAAAAACTAAAGGTTATAATCGTGCAATTCAAGCAAAGAGACAACCAGGTTCTTTACTAAAACCTGCAGTTTATTTGGCAGCTCTTGAGCATCCACAAAGATATAATTTGGGGACTCTAATTGATGATTCTCCACTTAGATATGAAAGTGGAGGTGAGGTTTGGGCACCTAAAAATTATACTAAAAAAAACAAAGGAAAAGTTTTACTAATTGATGCTTTAGTTAAGTCTTATAATATTCCAACAGCTAGAATTGGACTAGATTTAGGGCTTGATGATATTGTAAGCACCCTAAAAAGATTAGGTGCAACAAGTAATATTCCAGAATATCCTTCTATAGTTTTAGGTTCTGTTGCAATGTCTCCTTTTGAGGTTGCTCAAATATATGAAACTCTTGCTAGTGGAGGTTATCATATGCCTCTTCGTTCTATTCGCTATATTATTGATAGACAAGGAAAACCAATTGAACAGTTTTCTATAAAAAATACCAAACAAATTTCTGAAGCTCCTTATTATTTGATAATAAAAGCAATGCAAGAAGTTGTGAAAAGTGGAACTGCAAGAAGCTTATCTTCAAAGATTTCTAAAAAACTAAATATTGCTGGAAAAACAGGAACAACCGATGATTATAGAGATAGTTGGTTTGCTGGTTTTTCAGGTAATTATTTAAATGTAGTTTGGGTTGGAAATGACGATAATAAAAAAACTAAACTTTCAGGTAGCACTGGTGCTTTGCCTGTTTGGAGAAATATTATGAGTAA
>JAUTBQ010196549.1:0-10025 GCA_032361185.1 Lepetodrilus ovalis | reverse complement strand
TGTGTGCCTCTCTCTCTCTCTCTCTCTCTCTCTCTCTCTCTCTCTCTCTCTCTCTCTCTCTCTCTGTGTGTGCAAATACGCACGCGTGTATGCAGTACAAGGATGACCGGAGCTTGCATCCGGGCACCCAAAGCTGAAGAAGCGCTGGTAACCCGGATGAATGAACTTGTAGATCTACTGTCTATATATGTGCTCAGCGTTCGTTCCTGAAATAGTCTACGAGTAACATTGAACCAGATTTTAGGCAGTAGGGGAGATAGACAAAGACTTGCATGCGCACGCAGAAACGCGGAATATTCCATATCATCTTGGCTGAAGCAGACGGCGGGAAAAGGAAGGAATGATAATAGCATTTCAGGAAAAGTGACATTTTAACAAAGGTAGTATTTAAATTGATTTGTATAATTAACCTAAGTATTAAAATAAGTATATATGTATATATATATAAAGCAAGACAGTTTGATGTGGACGGTATGAAATTTCCACTGTATAATTACGGCTTCTTTCTTAACGATCTCTTAGTTAGTCCAGTGACCATATTATAATACCTATACATGCTCACTGGTTTGCTTTTCAATTCATAAGTATATACCTATCTATGAATTGTCAACGAATATTCAGAATATATGTGTCAAGGGTTCCAATATATCTTCAAGGTCGTTAGGCGTGTTCTACACGAGGTCATTGCAGGCATCATCAAAAATAAACATCCGCTCAGTAGTGGCGCTATAAATGTTAAATATTTACTATGGTAATAAGTTATCGTTATAATTGCGTCGCCATTGTTTAAAGAAGATACAGTGCAATATTTATATTGAAATAAATACATGGTTAATCTGTGTGGCCATGTTATGAAAAATGCGTTTTACTAAATAATTCAAGAAAAACATCATATCCAAATAAAGGTTACACAACTCAATAGTATTTCGAATGTCATGGATTATAGTCATCATCTTAAACAATTGGTAATTGTCTAATTAACATTCGTTTGCTCTGTTTTCATCTGCCATGTCATCCTCGAAAATCCAAGCTATTGTGACTCCACTACCTTCCGTCAAATACCCTTGGAGCACTGCCTATTCAGAACTCCGTTTTAGTTTAGCAAGGATCACTGTGAATAATTATAATAAATTATCTAGACAAGCCTGTGCTGCGTTGGCTCTAAATATAGCGACCAATCTCCGCTGAGATCTCGGTCCGTTTCCACGAAATCATAAAGCAAACTCTGCTCAGACACCTGTGTAATTCATGAATTGCAAAAGACACGGTCTCTATTTAAATTAACATTACTTTAAATCATGGCTACCTATCGCCAGCCGTGCTTTATATGCCCTAAATTGAGACCTGAAGCAATTTTGGGCATATAAAGAACGGCTGAGGGCATATAAAGCACGGCTGGGGGCATATAAAGGACGGTTGAGGTGGAAGAATTTGGAACTACTTCAAGTAAGATACTTTCTAAATATATTTGCCTCTAGTGGGACTCGAACCCACGGTCACGGAATCACTCATAATGTGATCCATGAACGCTACCACTGCGCTATCAAGGCTAAAGGAAATTTATGGTATTTTGTGTACTAAACAATGAGAATGAATATTTGAAATTTGAAACTTGAATCTTCGTTGTGTATTTGCACATTAGTTGTCATAATTGTTGATTATAAGTTACAACTGTTTTTGTAAAATAAATACGCATGTACTCTGTGGGCTATACTATTTTCCGTGTTATTTTCAATCACATGCGGGCATCTAGTATAAATTCAATATATATGGTATGACAAATTCACATGAATATGTTTTTCACTAGCAATTAAAAAAACGACGCATCATTTTTCTCGATACTAGTAAATTCCCATATTAACAGTTCATGTATTATGAGGCATACACACATCATATTTAAAATGAAGTTTGTGATGGCTAGCGTGCCTTTTTCTGAATGCACGTGCGAAGACGACACATGCATGGATAACACGTGAGAATGCAAGTGCTGATGTCCATACAATCACGTACAAATTGTGATGTTCTGAATACAAACGTTTCCAGGTGATTAATATTCACCTATGCACATGTTCACAGTGCAGTCTGCTGTATTAGTGTTCAAGCGATAACTAGCCTATTCAACATGAACACCCCTTTCAGGATCTTTCAGCTTGCGTGAATTGGCAACATAGTTCCACACATTCGTAACAATTTCTATATAAATCTAGCATTATAGAACTTGGTTTTGATGCCATGATTTAAAACATGAGAAACCGTCTCCTCGGTCATTAACTATATAATAATATAAAGCTTGTCTTGTACTTCACTCAGTCACAATAGAGACATTATTATGACCCCATTTATCCGGCAGGCAGATTAGCACCATGGCGGCAGAATGAGTTATCTCCCCGTGTGTAGAATTTGAAACCATCCAAACAAAACGTGTTTGTAACCTGTACAATGTTCTCCCGACAGCGATAACACATTGGTCTGTGTTATACGCTGTCATGCTAGATCGGAAAGTGTAATTTTGTTTTGGCGACCTCTGGTGAGAACTGTTCAATCAACGAAGAAGGGGCGGATAACACAACACAGCCCAATGACTGTTTGTTTACCACAAAACGGAAGACGATTGCTGTAATGTTGCACATGAGCACTAGCAATATTACAATCTGGTTTATTGAACCAATCAAATTGTTTATAATTGAACACCAGAAAAACCTGTGACCGGTCCCTAAAGCCAGGGAACCCAGTTGTATGAGAAAGTCGATTGAGTTAGGTCACGTGACCTAGGCAAGACGTGCAGACACAATGTGCAAGCCCATCTCCCGGTTGCGGATTGTAACCTAACACTTGTGCGAGTTAATTGACAAGATGAAAACTCTTTGAAAATATTTGTTTTCATTTGTGGTGGCATCAAATTCTGCACGCAAGAGCGACTGACAGAGTGGAGCTATGATGCAAAGAAAAATGTAACTGCGAAAAATGTAACAAAATATTTTGTTGTTACATTTTTCGTACACGGTGTACGAAAAATGTAACAACATTTTTTTTGTTACATTTTTCGTCAGCGGTTGCAGCGAAAAATGTAACGAAACATTATACTTAGTTTTCTTTCGAACATAGTACCAAAATAATGTGTATACATGTACTATATTACCGTACATTATTCATGTTGTACCGGAAATGTAAATTGCAGTTACTTATCGCAGAATGATATTGGAATGTTACTTATATCTGAAGGTACAAACGTGAATAAATATATGTTTGCTGAGTGTACTCTGCATTTTAAGTCCAAATCGGACCAAAACGACGGGTAATGGAGTGGATTTTAATGCTTTGTAAAACTATCTGCCCTTTTACAGATGTATAAAGAAGCTGGTTGTCTATCGGAGTGTTGGAGTGGAGATTTATGAACCACACAGCGGTGGAAAGCTTTTCGGAAGTACAAACATGATTGTATGCATGTCAAGTGAACGTGCTTTGCAGTTATATCTAAGAACTAGTATAAAACAAAGCATAAAACAAAGCATAAATATCTGTGATATTTTGCCTTTAAGGATAATATTTTGACCAATTAGTATTTAAGTTGTAATAATGGTGATCAATATCAAATCATCTTGAATGTGATAAAACTTATTTTACATGATTTAGCAAGCAAATCTTTGGAGTTGAAGAACCCATAGAAACCATTAGAAACATAATATTTCTCTTTCACAAATTAATGTATTCATAGCCATCATTGGCCATTTGGAGAGATTTTACTACTCTTCAGTCAGTGTTAAGATAGTCGAGGCAGTGAAAACAATCAAATTGAGGGCTCCTCGAGCAGCTCAAGGGAAGTAACTTGTCATGGACTGATGAATTTGTGTTACTTACATCATAAAACTGATATATCTGGGTCACTGTTTTGCTCGTCTTTTGGGGTTCAGAATCTAGGTGTATGAGGAAGCAAGTGAGTTGTTGAGAGGACACTGTTGTTGATAGGTGTGTTGCAAGGACTGGTTGTGTTGAGAGGACATATATTGAAAGGACATGTGTTGAGAGGTCTAGAGGGGAAAGGACATGTGGTAAGAGGACTGATTGTGTTGTGAGGACTGGTGGTGTTGAGAGGACTGGTGGTGTTGAGAGGACTGATTGTAGTGAGAGGACTGGCTGAGTTGAGAGGACTGATTGTAGTGAGAGTAATGATGTGTTGAGTGGATGGATGTGTTGAGAGGATGGATGTGTTGAGAGGACTAGAGTGGAGGACTGATGTATTGGGAGGAGGACAGGTTGTGTTGAGAGGACTGATTGTGGTGAGAGGACTGGCTGAGTTGAGAGGACTGATTGTGGTGAGAGGACTGGTTGAGTTGAGATGACTGATTGTGGTGAGAGGACTGATTGTGGTGAGAGGACTGGTTGAGTTGAGAGGACTGATTGTGGTGAGAGGACTGATTGTGGTGAGAGGACTGGTTGAGTTGAGAGGACTGGTTGAGTTGAGAGGACTGATTGTGGTGAGAGAACTGATGACAGGATAGATGTGGTGCACACCTATTTAATAGTTTGGGCAGCTATGATGATACCAATTCTTGTTTCATCTACACCCAGATATTGTATTGTTTAATAGATGGGCATAATTATTAGGCTTGCAACGATACATTTTGTCACGATACGATACGTATCACGATTCACAGGTCACGATACGATACACAATACGATATCTCAATAATGTATTTGATCAAAAAGAAAAACAAAACAATACTTTAATATTTGAAATAATAATCATAAATATGAAGTAATTTCCAGCCACAAAATTGGGTGAATGAGTAAAAAATAAATGAATATATTTTGCCCAACGTTTCACATCGTCAATATCTTTATTAATATTATTATGTTCGTCGTCCCACCATTTCTGTATTGCATAGCCTGCAAATAACATGTTCTTTATCAACGGTCCGCACCTCATTTACGAACAACACTTTCAATCCAAAATATTGCCACACTGGTGACTTTAGCTGCAGTTCTGTAGCTAAAGAATGCCTCGATTACTAAAGGGTGCCCATATAGATAGCAAAATAGTAAATGAGGCATTCTTTAGCTACAGAACTGCAGCTACAGCGACTTGTAAGTCACCGGTCGGTTAGCAATATTTTCTTTTGCACTAGATCTAGCAGACGAAGCCATCGCCGCATAACCAGCCGACAACAAATGATGAAGATATAAAAGTTGAACTCTATTTATTATGAATTGACAACTCGAAACAATTTGTTTTATACATTTAAATTTAAACAATATACTAGTCGATCGATGTTATTTATATCTAATCCTGCAGACTTATATGCAGTAGTGTGATTTCAATTTGTTAAATGTTAAATATCAGCTAACTTATAGATCTAAGTGTTCCGTAAAATCGTGGATTCCTAGTTTTCACATTGTCTCATTAGCTGTTCGTTTACTGGCTGGTTTATATGGTTACATGGTACCAACATGCGTTAGGTTAGCCAAATATTACTGCATGTTTAGAAACACAATATCTGTACGGAGTTCACTGCAAATTAAGTACATGTTTGCCCAAGAATCTATTTCACATGTGTTTTCCATGACAATGACAATCAGGAAATCAAATACATCTGTATTGGTGTGTAGCAATACGTAGCCTCGCGATACGAATCGTCAAACTTCGTATCGTGGTGACCCGGTGAATCATTGCACCCCTAGTAATTATATATTTAAAAAATAATGGAAGTCAAAATTCAGACCCAGTATTACAGGAAAATTAGTTTGGTTAAAACATTTTACTTCATTTGAAATTAATCCGGTTAAAACATTTTGCTTTATTTGAAATTAATCCGGTTAAAACATTTTACTTTGATTTAAAATTAATCCAACTTTTGGTGACGGAGAAATGTTGTACTAAAGAAATATTTATTGAAAATGATTTTTCTAGTAATTTTTCAAATTATCAATGCGGTAAGCAAAAGATAAACTCCATAAGTTTTATACATGACAATTTAGTATCCCCCCCCCCCCCCCGCTTTTGTCAAGTTATTGACTGTTTTATAAGTACATTGTCCCCTCGATATAACGCTGTATTTGGGGTCCATGGCATACCCCCAGCCTTATAGTACCAGCCTTATTGGATAGTGCAAGTAAATAACAACAATAAAAATGGGATCCACATCTGACACAGTCTTATATCCGAATCCGCTCTGTATCAAACAGCCTTATATCGAGGGGGCACTGTAATGATAAATAAGGAAATGTAATAATACATTACTTTTTTTTAAATGGAATGTGGATGTTTAACCTTTTTTTTCTGCTGGAGGCAACATAAAATGCCACTTTATAGAGCAGTAATTTGAATTTATCCAGCAAAACAAGGAGAAAGTGAAATAAGCAACTTTATTAATCTATATATAGACACCTTCATCACCTACACGTTGTACAATGTTAACCATCACCAATAGGAGACATGTTCACGTACGTCATCAAGTTCACTGTTCTTGAATCCCGGAATTTTTGAATAAATATTGTTGTTTAAAAAATAAATAAAAAGGGACTGCTCCTGGCAAGAAATGTAACTTGTCCCTTGACAGTGGCTTTGAAAAAAAATAGAATAACATAAAAAATCACTGCTCCTGGCAAGAAAGTAACTTGTCCCTCGACAGTGGCAACCTTGCCCACTCTGACAGTGGCAGCCTTGCCCACTCAGACAGTCCAGCTGCAACACTAAGCATTGTCAGGACAAGATAACACTGATAACACTAGAGCAATACAGTACTGCTGTATCGCAACAGCTTGCTAGCGAGGACCACGACCTCTAAATCACCCAGTCATTTCAAAGATGTAAACAAACGCTATACACCTTCATATTCATGTGTCGCGATGCCCTTTGGGTTTCGTCCCCAGTCAACCAATCACCACCAGCCCAGAGTAATAAACATACTTCATCATTCGAAATTTTTTCCTCGTAACTCATGATTTTAATTTTATTATTTTTGGGGGGTGCTTTAGTTAAAAAGCATAATATATTATGACCATTTCATTATATGAGCACCTGGTGAAAGGTATATTCACGTTAGTGATGAAATTTCAGGGTCGCTCAACGGTGGAGGGGTAACCCCTCGCTTGCCATATGGCAATGCGGAGCTTTGTACCAGATTTTTACAGGTATTGTTAAACTGTGATTGAAGATGGAAAGCGTGATACTATTTCCCTAATCCCTTTCTCCAAGTAATCTTAACACCTGATGTGTGTTCGTAATAAAAGCTGACATCTCCACGGACGTTAAAGAAACAACCTTGATTATGCTAATGTTACATATCATAGATGTTTGATTTACAAAATTATTTTTCTATCTGCAATCTGTTGCTCTGATGTCATCAAGAAAATTTCCATTCCTTGCGTCTAATACTTTAAATATGTAAATGTAGACATAGCAGCTCTGTATGCTAACCAGTTACGATTGAATGCATATATTGGTGTTGGCAAAGGGTTCTTTAGAATATCTCAGAATTTGGTATACAGTAATTACTCTAATAATTCAAACCCTCTAATAAACCGAACACATAAATTAATTGCTAAATCTAAAACAAATTTTTCCAACCCTAAAAATATGAACATGACATTTTTTTTCCACATCTTAATTTTCTAATTATTTGAACAGTTATTTTTCAAATTTATGATTTAAAAATTAAATCCTTTATGTATTTATCACTTCAATTGCAACCATAATTTATAGTTTAATTTGGTTGTCCCTAATAATATGAACACAGATCATTTTCAATTTTCATCTTGTTTTCTAATAATTCGAACAGCTAGAAATTTTATTATTTTCTGCTGTTTGAATTATTGAGTAATTACTAATTACGATACATAAATTACTTATTATTATTATTTTATTTTACTGCCATCATCATGACCATAATGAGTTTTAACAGGTTATATCTGTTGCCATGGTTATCAGATCCTAATACAGTGTCCCCTCGATATAACGCTGAAATTGGGGTCCATGATACTATAGTACCCGCCTTATACGATATTACAGGGAAATAATGAAACTAAAAATGGGATCCACGTCTGACCCCACCTTATATCCGAATCCGCTGTGTATCAGACCATGTTATATCGAGGGGACACTGTAATGGGTTTAAATGGAAATAAAGAAAAATTTGAATTCTGAAAATGTGACATGGCTCGCAGAGACGATTTCCCAAATCAAACTTGTTTGATATTCGGCTGTGTGCTTTAGAACTGCGCGGTCTGTCGCAGTAGTTTATGCTAGTCTGCTACACCCCGCGCAGTAATTTAGGAGCTCTGTGAGCTATATTTGTGCTCATCCAATCAAATCCCTTCTCCGACATTATACTAGCAGACGACGCTTCACAGAGTTACTTCCCCTCTTTATCAGATAACAAAGGGGAGTAACTCATCGTTGTTACATAAGCGTGTAGATCTGATGACTGCACGGTCAGTAGCAGTCTATCTCGCAGTAGTTTATAGCTATACAACATTAAATATCTCGCAGTCGTTAAGCTCGCAGAGCTCATTTTCATAGTCTGCTCATGGCTTAAAAGGAAAACATAAGTTCAATATTATCAATAACTTACACCATGTACGGAATCTTTCAAACTGCGCCTCAATACTCTCTGGTTTCCCGTGCGCCAGTTGTTGTTCTCGAACCCGCTGGTACGAGAGTACCCACATGCGCGTGCAGTGCTTGAAAGTGCCCTCGGTCCAGCTTCTTGACAACCTTCTGGCTGACGTCTTCCCGACGGCGGTATCTTCTGCATGTTCACTCTCGCCACACCAGTTATCTCCCTCTGGGGTGCGCAATGGCGGCAAAATCGGCATTCTGGGTTACTAAATAATATCACACTCCACCGGGTTTGAAGAACACATTTCTTTATTACTCCAGGTATTCTGAAATAAAAAGAACAGACACGTTGTATCATGTAGTCCCAATATATAGTGTACTATTTCCACAACAGGGTACAAATAAAATAAAATTAGTAATAATAATAGTCTTTAGTGGGTCGAAATCTATTTTTTTAGATGTATCCGATTTAAATATTCTGGTGATAACCACATTGAGGAAATGTGCATGGATGTTGCTTTATCTATTCATTGTATCCCGATCTATGACTCATCTATTCATTGTATTCCGATATATGACACATGGACGGCTGAACACATGTTGAACAACATGATTTATCTCTGAATCGAACAGACATTTAAGTACAAGATACGTACTAACGGATTTTCTCAGGAGTTTAGTCATCCCAAGGCCTAGTAATCGTGCTTAGATTTCACCGGAACTTTTATCCAATTCTAAAAATAAACGCGTCTCACTTAGAACCACAACATGATCAATGATCATACAATTATCAAACCAAATGTGCCTATCATTAATATTGGATAACCTGGTAATCATGGTAATCTGGTAATGTGAATATCATTACGGGATTATCCAACAGACAGACATCTGTGGTCAAACATTGTGTAATATATTTCCCTATGTCAGGATCACACCACATCGAAGTACACACAAAGTTTCATCGTATCACAGCAATGATTAATGCCAACATTTGACATTATAAAATGAAAGTATTACATTAAATGTTGAGGGCAACTTAGCAAATATACCCTTATATGTATGTTAGGTTTACAGGGAGGAAATAATTATATAAAGCAATTATAATTTGCTTAACAAGTTGCATACATACCTGCGTCCATATTGTATATGACCTGGGCAGATACAACATTGACCACTGTTGACTATGATAAATAGGATAGGTGCTTGGCATGTCACTGGCGACAACAGCATTACAGCTCTTGTACACATTGAAGAACGTTATCATGTGTACGTCTAACCTAACAATACACTTGACATGGACATGCATGCATGCATGAACACACACACACACACACACACACACACACACACACACACACACACACCCACACGTAAATAAGGTGTATGACTACTGTTTTTAAACTAGCCTAAATATGAACTCATTTTCATAATAAAAATAATAATTAAGATAAGGGATGATGATGATGAT
>JAUTBQ010196538.1:0-10026 GCA_032361185.1 Lepetodrilus ovalis | reverse complement strand
TGGACATTAAATGTTATATTTTCTTTCAGTTCAACAGTTTCGAGCAGCTGTGCATTAATTACACAAACGAACGTCTACAGCAGTTCTTCAACCACCACATGTTCGTGCTGGAACAGGAAGAATACAAGAAGGAAGGCATTGAGTGGACATTCATTGACTTCGGCATGGACTTACAAGCCTGTATTGAGTTGATTGAGAAGGTGAGATTTAAACCGTTTCTATAACAATAACATTCCTGGTTTATCCATTACTGCTAAGAAAGCGTCAACATGTACAACTGACAGTAGAAAGGTGATAAATATCATGGCGGAGATATAATCTTCAAATAAATGTATGTTGGATATCAATCACTTGTAATTATATGCTTAGATATCGGTAATAATTTGGAACGCAAATAAAACTCTTTTACTCTGAAATTGGAATAAAAAAAAAGAAATTCTTATGTGTAGCCCATGGGTCTGCTGTCCATCCTGGAAGAAGAGTGCATGTTCCCCAAGGCCTCGGACAAATCCTTCATGGAGAAACTGTACGCCAACCATATGGGCAAATCTCCTAACTTCCTGAAACCAGATAAGAAACTCAAGGGTGGTGCCCATGGTGACTTCTGTCTGAAGCATTACGCTGGAACTGTAAGTCCAGACTTCTCTCTTTCCATTTCTCTCTCACACTTTCTCTCCTTCGATAAACTCCTCTCTGTCTATCTGTCTGTCTATCTCTCTCTCTTTCTCTCTCTATTTCATCTACTTGCTCCTTGAAACTACTATAATCTGGCCTGATCATAGCATCTGACAATCCTTTATCGGGCATCTACAACTACTGGACTGGTTTTCGTAGGTTCCCTACAACATCGGTGGCTGGTTGGACAAGAACAAGGATCCCATCAACGAGACTGTGGTGGAGCTGCTGTCTCACTCCAAGGAGCATCTAGTGGCCACGCTCTTCCCTGTGGCCGTTCCCCAAGGTCAGTCAGATGATATATCTGTGCGTTCAGTAAAAATAGTATGTTGATATACAGCATTGATATATCTTAGCGTCCAACTCCAAATGTTTGTATATGCAGCTTACATTATCATCCAATATGAACTTTGAACTTGGTCTCTTGAGAGGAATGCCCAATTTCCCAAGTATCGGCATGCTGACATTCACTGATTATCCCTAAATTGGTACTTACTATAAAAGCAAGTTGAGTAAGTAACAATAGAGCATTTCGAAGTAGATACTTTTAAATAGCAATGTTTAGTTATGGCCGTGTGATCAACTTGCAGAGGGAGGCGGCAAGAAGAGAGGAAAGAGCTCAGCTTTCCAGACCATCTCTGCCACTCACAGGGTGAGTAATCACCTCCGCTGCTTTAGAATTAGCGTAGTGAGCTCAACAGTATTCATAGATTACTATGATGGTCAGCATTGCGAGCTTTCCTAGAAGCAATATCAGAACAGTTATAAAAACCAATAACACACAAGAAGGTTAACTCATTTTTATCTGATCTTTACTGCGTGCATGTCAAGATCTACTGTACTGTGATTCTCATAAGAATGGCGTGGATTTCAGGAGTCTCTGAACAAGCTGATGAAGAATCTGTACTGCACCCATCCTCACTTTGTGCGTTGTATCATCCCCAACGAACACAAGGAGCCAGGTACTACTGCTCAAATATTAAGCATTGCATTACATGATATTAAATAGTGCCTGATAAATATTTCTGTACATGTATATTCAACTCGCCTGAATTTTAGGCAGCAATATCTTCTTTGTTGTATGAGTTGTACACTTGGTATACTAAACAATGCTAACTGGTTTTGAGCACTATTCTGCTTCCTTTACAAGGTACGATTGATGCCCACCTCGTGCTCCACCAGCTCCGGTGTAACGGTGTACTGGAAGGAATCCGTATCTGCAGGAAGGGCTTCCCCAGCAGAGTTATCTACTCTGAGTTCAAGCAGAGGTAAAATTGTTTATTTCTAGACCACATCTTAATGACTTAGCATACCGTATACTATTTACTAGAATGCATACTTCCTACAATTGCTCAATGTCCATTACTCAAGCTTTAATTACTATATTCACTAGGTATGTTTTTTGTGGAAGCATTTGTAATGCAATTACAACATGCTAATGGTATGTTGAAGTAAATTTATTCATCGAGATACGTACAATGTATGAGATAGGTAGCTATCACATATTGAAATGTCAATGATCTGAAACGAGTTATAGAAATATTTTGTCTCTCGATATTCCAGATATTCTATCTTGGCTCCAAACGCTATCCCTGATGGATTCGTTGAGGGTAAGATTGTGTCCGAGAAGATCCTGTCTGCCCTTCAGTTGGACACCAGTGAGTACAGACTAGGTAACACCAAAGTGTTCTTCAAAGCCGGAGTCCTGGGTTACCTTGAGGAGCTCCGTGACGAGCGTCTGTCCGCCATCATTGCTATGTTGCAGGCTCACATCCGTGGTTACCTCATGCGTGCCACCTACAAGAAACTTGAAGACAAGAGGTACGAATACTCTTCTAAATAATGATACATTCTTCTCTGGTTTTAAATTATTATGCTATATGTATACGAATGGCGTTGTCAGATACTTACACATTTATGATTTGTCTTCAGAACTGCCTTGTCCGTGATCCAGAAGAACATCCGGAAGTGGCTGGCCATGAGGAACTGGCTGTGGTGGAGGTTCTACACCAAGGTCAAGCCCCTCCTCAACATCGCTCGCGCTGAGGACGAGATGAAGCAGAAAGAAGAAGAATTGGCTAAGACCAAGGAAGAGCTTTCTAAGGTTCAACAGAGAAGCAAGGAACTGGAAGAACAGAATGTCACTGTACTCCAGCAGAAGAATGACCTGTTCATGCAGGTTCAGTCTCAGAACGATACTATCTCAGACCAAGAAGAGAGAATAGAGCAGCTTGTGGGCCAAAAGGTAGACTTCGAACAACAATTGAGAGAACTTGAAGAAAGACTTCTGGATGAAGAAGATGCCAATGCAGATGCTGTAGAGGGAAGGAGGAAACTTGAAGCAGCTGTTGAAAACCTCAAGGGTGATGTTGCTGACCTTAAAAGTGAACTTCAAAAGGCTGAACAAGAAAAGCAAGCCAAAGATAATCAAATCAAGACACTCAACGAGGCTATGGCAAACATGGAAGAACAGATCTCTAAGATTAACAAGAGTAAGAAAGATCTTGATTCATCTTCTCAGAAGTTGATGGAGGACCTTCAGAAAGAGGAAGACAAGGTCAACCACCTCAACAAACTCAAACAGAAGTTGGAAGGAACACTTGACGAAGTAAGATTATGATGTATTTGATATTAATGATATTGAGCTACAATCAATATGAACTAGTTTTACCAACTATACGGGATATTGGTATGTGTGTATCAATATATTGTTGTTTTGTATAATAGCTTGAAGACAGTCTTGAGCGTGAGAAGAAGGTTCGAGGAGATGTTGAGAAGGTAAAGAGGAAGGTAGAACAGGATCTCAAGGTAGCACAAGAGAGCATTGAAGAACTTGACAGGGCAAAGAGGGACCTTGAAGATGCTGGCAAAAAGTATGTCCAGCTATGCATAGTGTCTACAATTACCAGTACGGTAGTCATCTTACCTGTACGTAGTGTCTATAATTACCAGTAGTCATCTTACCTGTCCGTAGTGTTTACGATCTTACCTGTCTGTAGTGTTTCCTATTTTACCTGTCCGTAGTGTCAATACTTACCAGTAGTCATCTTTCTTGTCCGTAGTGTCTATAATTACCAGTAGCCATCTTTCCTGTCCGTAGTGTCTATAATTACCAGTAGCTGCCTGAGCTCACTGCGTATCTCAGAAATGCAATGAATAAACAATTATAATAAAAGTATACTCATAGAGAAGTCATTGAATGGTATTTATAAAAGCTGATAGAAAGTACCTTTTGATTATAGCAACAACAAAGAAGAAGAACATTTCATAGAAGGGCAAATATGGTACACATCCATGTTTCCAGTAATAATTTAGTATTTTCTCTGACGTTATCATACCGGTGTATTCCAGGAAGGACCAACAGATCAACTCTCTGAACAACAAGCTTGAGGAAGAACAGTCTCTGATCGCCCAACTCCAGAGAAAGATCAAGGAACTGCAGGTACGATATACGACTGAGAGCATAGTCTCTATGTTGTAATAATGGTCCACAAAGTTAATGACGGAATGTGTCATTAAGATACACTGACTATGTTCAAATTTTTACTTTCTTCATATTTCAACTATTCATATTTATCCAGGTATATCATACCACATTCTTCTTGATTTATTTTGTGATTTTCATAGGGAAAGGTGTTAAGTATGTATTACAGGACCTGAATAATTTCAAGACCTGATATCCCCAATATGATTATTTCAGCTGAATCATCATTTACGTAAGTGTAAGAAGGAGAGTTAAGCCCCAGTTTTATCCACTAGTTCCCCAAACTGAAATAATCCTCCTGTTTCCACACAATAATCATCACGTCGAGGTTACGGTTCCTCGTTTGCTGCCTCTGCACCCAGGTTTGCGAACACATGCAAACTCAACCCCACATTCCAGATTAGTTTAGCAAATACACAGGTATTCCTTGAACACAATGCGATGACTATAATTTACCTCCCAGCCAGCCCCTGCCAATCTTTCCAGCAGTGTGAATTACCCTATTTCCTTAATAGAGATTCAAACCCATTGCCGTTTTTCCCAGAACAGCAATAATATCCCACACACCCTTTTCAACCTATACAACTTCCCCAATAATTTTACCCAAAGAAACTGCCATACCCGCCGTGATTTATTTTAAGCCGAAATCCATGCATATAAAATATCTAATCATCAAACCCAGGTGAGTTATCACGTCTCAGTGCAATATTTTAACGAACATCTATCTCAGGCTATCATTTGTTGTATGCTACTGTGATAACGAACAAATATATTTTTAATTTTTTCAAGTTGTTATTAACAGTAAAACTACATAACGAGGCATGATTTTGATAATGCGAAGACTAAGAGTTAAATAATGTATTGGATGCTGTTAACACAGGCTCGTGTCGAAGAGCTTGAAGAGGAATTGGAAGCCGAAAGGTCAGCAAGATCCAAGGTAATAATAACACCCGCCTACTTTATAATTTGTTATTAGAATGGAACACGTTATTTCCTGTTCCATTTTCTTTTTCTATAACATATTCAAAGCACCATGAAAGACAGTAAGTTTTGAATTCGATTTTCTGTTCTATAATGGTAATATAAAGCCGGTATTCATGGACATTGTCAAAAGTATTAAAGAACACACTGAGAATCACAGGGTTTTTATAACGGTTATTATTGGAATTTAGTACGGCTACCTCGTTTATGATGTGATAACATGAGTAATCTTTGGTGTTCACCGTGTATGTACATTATGTGTGTAGGTTGAGAAGCAGAGGAACGAGATAAGTCGTGAGTTGGAAGAGCTGGGCGAACGCCTGGATGAGGCTGGAGGTGCTACAGCAGCACAGCTTGATCTCAACAAGAAGCGCGAGCAGGAGCTACTGAAACTCCGTCGTGACCTTGAGGAGCAGGCACTGCAGCACGAGGCACAGGTTTCCTCTCTCCGCAAGAAGCAGACAGATTCCAACAACGAGCTGGGAGAACAGATCGACCAGTTGGCCAAGGCCAAGAGTCGGTAAGTAAAACACCTGAGGCGGGAGAACTGTACTTAAACATTTTGATAATACTACAATAGTAGGATTGGTGTAGGTAAAGAATTTCTATAATGGACTGTAACTGAAACATTTTGATAATACTAGTAGGAATAATGCAACTGAAGCATTTCGACAATACTACTATCGTTAATATAACTGAAACCGTTTGATAATCGTCGCAAATGGGTGAAAGATTCCCGCAGCGACGTTAAACTCCATATTCACTCACTCACCGTTTGATAATGCTACTATTATTAATCTAACAGCCGACATAATCATATATATTTACTGATATCACAAAACAGAGTCCAATGCAAATAGACGTTACAAGCCCTGGGACGAGTGTCCCGGTTACAAAGGCTGCGAAGGACTACTTTAGAACTACCCATGTCAATGCCTCATGGCTGATGTTTCATGTTTTACTTCAGTGTCGAGAAGGAGAAGCAGCAACTGAAGGGAGAAGTCGAAGATCTCTACTCACAGATCGAATATGTCAAGAAAAATACTGTAAGTGGGTTTATCGTAAAATGGATTTTTCAAAATGCTTGTATAAATTATTATTATATATGACAAATGCAAATAGACATAATAGATGAACACTTTTCACAGTTTGTTATTGATCGAAGATTGTTTTAGTGTAGTTTCTTTAATAGTTAATCAGACAATATATGTATGTTTCCACTCTATCCCCAGGGAATGTCCAGCAAGCTTTCTAAGCAGATGGAAAACCAAATGTCGGAGTTAAACTCTAAGATAGATGAAGGTAATCGCACCATTAGCGAGCTGCAGGCGCAGAAGACGAGAATCCAGAACGAGGCTGCAGACACCACTCGTCAGCTTGAAGAGTCGGAGCACAAGGTTGGACAACTCACCAAGGAGAAGTCCACTTTGGCCAACGCTTTGGAGGAAGCCAAGAGGAGTTTGGAGGATGAGACCAGAGTAAGCCAATGTTAAATAACAAGAACGGGGATCAATATGTAGCTTCTTAAATGTTTGGTATTAATATTGATAGGTACATACATGAATATTGCATCAATATAGTAATCCTAATTGTACACGCTGAAAGCAATTGGAGAAGTCTTATAAAGGACATTAGTACCAGTGACACGTCCAACAGTATCATGAGACTAACTGAATATTAACAGTGAGTTCAAATAGAAGAACAAGATCTTAAACACGAGTGTTGTCTTCGTCTTCAAGGCTCGCCAGAAGCTCCAGGGAGAGGTTCGCAACCTGCGGGCTGACCTCGACACCGCCAGAGAGCAGGTGGAGGAGGAACAGGAGGGACGCTCTGAAATCCAGAGGCAGCTGTCAAAGATCACAGCGGAGGCTCAGCAATGGAAGTCCAAGTACGAGACAGAGGGTGCCGCCAGGACCGAGGAACTGGAGGAATCCAAGTGAGTTGATGCAGCACTTGTGTCACAATTGTAAACTGGGCACTCGGAGGTAAACTGAGCTCCTGCCATAGCCATACACCACTCCATTACTAAGTATACAGCTGATGTTACCTTAGTCTTAGCATTATGTATTACATGTTACTTCAGCATGTCTTGAGTTCACTCGTGATTGTTGTATGCTTGCCTTCTATATTAAATGCATTTTGTCCTGAACAGACGCCGTCTACAGGCTAAGCTGAACGAAGCCGAGCAGAATATGGAGGCTGCTCAGGGCAAGGTGAACGCCTTGGAGAAGGCCAAGGCCAGGTTGCAGGGCGAGATGGAGGATCTCTCCGTGGACGTTGAGAGGGTGAGTTTACCACTGACCTTTTCCTCCGTACAAGCACATATTTCATTCACATGAGATACTCTACCTTACATGGTCGAGAGCTTCTCGGCTTAATATTTTATGGGCGAGGGAATAAAATGGAAATCTGCCTTATTAAATCATATTAAAGATAAAGACACCTTTATTCCCAAGAACCTTCATATACTAGTATACTAGAATATATAGTGTTAGTACTGTAGACTTTTAAGAAGTAAAACAATATCATAGCAATTAAAGCATTAGGTCTTTACCATGAAACATGCCTTAATGGTAACATGTTTTGCCTCTTTAGTCGCACTCCATGATCAACTCCCTGGAGAAGAAGACTCGTGGCTTCGACAAGACTGTGGCTGAGTGGCAGGCCAAGGTGAAGGACCTTCAGGCCGAGGTGGAGACTGCCAACAGAGATCACAGGACAGTCTCTGCCGACCTGTTCAGAGCCAGGGCTGCCGTGGAGGAGGCTTCTGACTCTGTAGAGTCTCTCAGGAGGGAGAACAAGAACCTCGCTGGTGAGCACTACATTACCACCCACAGTACATGTTGGACATATGTTTATGGAAGTGGCTGTTTCGTAATAGCTTTAGGAATATGGTTGTCATATCCTGACAACGTAGAGGAAATTTTCTTAGTGCAGATTTGCGATCTACCTTCCAGCTATAGTTGATAACATATTAAATTGCTTCTAGAATGTAGACTATCCGTTTTCGCTGTCATAAACATCATAGCCATGACGTCTATATGAAACTCCAAATAATTCCAGATGCATTTCAGCCAATGGCAAAAAAGATACGTCGTGATATGTGTTGTGTATGAGTAACTGTTACTGTACTCTTTTCCTACAGAGGAGATCCACGAGCTGACCGAGCAGCTGTCTGACGGAGGCCGGAGCGTGCACGACCTGGAGAAGGCCAAGAAGCGCTGCCAGATGGAGAAGGAGGAGCTGCAGGGCGCCCTGGAGGAGGCCGAGAGCCTCTTGGAACAGGAGGAGGCCAAGGTCACACGTGCCAACATGGAGGTATCGCAGGTCCGTGCTGACATTGACAGGAGACTGCGTGAGAAGGATGAGGAATTCGAGAACACACGGTTAGTAATGAAATGTACTATACTGTGACCACTTAGCCTTGTTTTCATATAGATAGGCATTTTGGTACCAAATAAAATGACTGACTGAATATATATATAAATATAGTTTTCAAAACTAAATAAAAGTTCTCTCCCGTTTTAGTCGCAACCACCAGAGAGCCCTGGACTCAATGCAGGCCAGTCTAGATGGTGAGACCAAAGGCAAGGCAGAGGCCCTGAAGATCAAGAAGAAGCTGGAGTCTGATATCAATGAACTGGAAGTAGCCATTGATGGTGCTAACAGAAATAAGGTTGATGCTGAGAAGAATGCTAAGAAATTCCAGCAGATGGTCAAGGTAAAAATTGTAAAACCTTTGGAAAAAACCACCGCAATGTTAATCAGTTAATAGTTTTCAATAATGCTTTAAATATTACACTTATTCAATTAATGTGTATCACGTGTCTGTTCACATTCATTTATTACTCATTATTAGGAATTGGAAGTAGCATTTGAAGAGGAGAAACGCAAGACCGACGAGGCTCGCGAGAGCTACAACGCGGCCGAGCGCCGTTACAACATGCTAAACGCCGAGGTGGAAGATCTCCGCACTTCTCTGGAGACTGCGGATCGTGCACGCAAGGCCGCCGAGAATGAGCTCATGGAAGCCAACGATAGGGTCAACGAGCTGGGAGCCCAGGTATCGACTCTGACCGCGCAGAAGAGGAAGCTGGAGGCCGACATCCAGGCCATGCAGGTGCGTAAACCGACAGGAATACATGATTATGGCAAATGCTTTCTATATTTTTTTTATAGGTTAGGTGTGTCGATCCTTTGTAATAATTTCATAATTTTCTGTTCTCTCTTCCCTTCTACAGAACGACCTTGAAGACATGAATATCTCCGTACGTAACGCTGAAGACGCCGCTAAGCAGACTGCCGCGGACGTTCAGCGTCTCGTAGAACAATTGAGACAGGAACAGGAGCACAGTCTGCAGATCGAGAAGAACAGGAAGTCACTGGAGGTGTCGCTCAAGGACATGCAGGTCCGCCTGGATGAAGCCGAGGCTCAGGCACTCAAGGGAGGCAAGAGGATGATCGCGAAACTCGAACAAAGGGTGAGTACTTTTAGGTTGTGGTGGATACCTTTCCATTGTATTTCAAAAAAAGAAATAAAGATATCTTTCTAATGTTGAGCAATAATAATTATCACCCAATACTGTGTTTTCGCAGTAGATATCGCGTTCAAATAGCAAGCGATATCTACAGCAGTAGATATCGTTTGACATAAATTAGTGGTTTATTCGATTGTTCATACCATTGTGATGTCAGTACTGTAGATATCGCTTTTGATTGTTCTACCATTGTGACGTCATAACATTGCTATGTCAAAGTACAAATGCACAGCAGCTTCACTGTGAAATCTTTTAGATGATGTACCATTTTTCTTCTTAAAGGCATACAATCACAGATTTTTATGAGCACGTAGCACTATATTTGAGTAATAAATGTAAACTACATTC
>JAUTBQ010196527.1:0-10027 GCA_032361185.1 Lepetodrilus ovalis | reverse complement strand
TAGCAGTGTATTAGCTATCGGCAAAGCGAGCGCTACCACTCTCTTAGTGGATAAGAGAGCTTCGTGAAAGGATACTCTGGCCCACTGCTGACGATTCACCTCAATAATTTCTAAAACTTCTATTGCACATTTCAACCCAAATTGAAATAAACACAATTGTTTTGCATCATGACTTTGTGTATCTCGATGTTAACATAGATGGAACAGAAGCAGGAAAATTGGTTATTGAGGTACGTTTGCAGGGTATCCTTTCACGAAGCTCTTATCCACTAAGAGAGTGGTAGTGCTAGCTTTGCCTATGGCTAATACACTGCTAAGCGAGCACTACCAGTCTCTTAGTAGATAAGAGAGCTTCGTGAAAGGATACCCTGATGCACATGTTTCGTCTATACTGCAGTGTGCTCTGTCTATAGTACTATAGTATTTCTGGTAGTACGAGCTTCCATAGATTTTCCTGCTTTCGGCCCTGGTCCTGGGTTACTCTCAATATCAGAGCATTGCTTCATTAATCTCGAAACAAGCGGAGTTGCAAACTCTTCGGTTTTACGAGTTTTTACTGCACTCTTATTACGATAGTGTTCAGGTATAATATTCCTTCAGGGTATGTGATGGAACGAAAACTAACGTTTCTTTACAATGATATATATTTTAATCTTTAATAGGAATATGAACTCGTCAGCAAAACTGATATTGTGCTCGCCAAAGCTTCGCACAATATCAGTTTTACCAATTCGTTTAATAAATTAAGTATTAAATGACCACTCATGTTAGATCCTCTATTACTTACTCGTTTAATAAATTCAGTATTAAATGAACACGATTGTTAGATTCTATTTATCACATAACAGTAGAAAAGACCGTAATATCCATTTTCAGTTGCAAAAACTCTTTTAGGAAGTCATGAAGAAGTCAAAATTGATGACATCACGTCTCTTGATGAAATTGTTGTTGGTCACATGACTACAATCTTTCGCATCTGCGACAGGGAAACAGTTTTCACCTATCCTATCATTTGTATCTGCGGCAGGCAACCAGTTGTGTTATTGCTCTAGTGTTAACCCCTAAATATAAATATGCGTAAAAGAAAATGCATAATTACACGCTCATACATTCACAACAAGCCATATGACTATAGTCATATGCGAAATAGATGCCAGTTAATAATTCGATTGGTCTCTGAAAGGATAATGACTACTAGTATCTGGAAAATTACATCTACCCCTGCTTAGATGTAGTTCCCTTATTGTAAAAGAAGAAATCACATGCACTTTATGAAATTCTCTTTCCGTAGCTGATGAATTCCACTATATCTTTGAATGTGAATATTTCCTTTCTAAGAGAAAATATTATATTGCTGACAAGTACTATACATTCCCAAATATTCCTGAACTTTGTCGACTCTGACATTCAAAAGTAATGAACGAACGTAAAGATATATATTTTTTTTTCTGAAATATACGTAACAAACGTGCGCGAACACTCGGCCCAACGGCTTCCAACCTAGTGCTCGTGCAGTTACCGTATACATAAACCGCCCTACCGAATCTGATTCAGATTCATTTTTTATTCACGGAATACCACCAAATGGTGGTACATGTTCAGAGTAAAACAGGGGAAATAACCGTGACAATAATTACGTGTGATCAACATGAGGGATGCCGTCGTAGGACAAACAAAATGGACTTTTACCGTCTACCTTCAATTGTATTGGTAAGTTAGCCATTGCATACGAAAACAATTGACCTAACACCTGCAAAAACACGTGAAACACGTGAAACATGTTTTATGTCATACTTGACATAAACTATTAAAAATTGGTATTCGTGGAAGATTCCTAAATCTCATCAAACATATGTATTTCTTAAATATTAGAATCGTGTGTTATATCAAACAACTTAACCTATAACCGCGGGTGTGAGACAAGGTGAGAACTTATCGCCACTTCTTTTCTCAATATATTTAAACGATTTAGAAAGGGGTAGACATATATTCCACTAATAATGATAACCTTAACATATGGATACGCTTCATAATGCTTTCTTTTTATACGGATGGTACTTTTCTTTTTGCGGACACACCTGACTGCAACACACACTAAATTAGTTTCACGACTAAACTTGAGGTAAACCCCAATCAAATTAAAATACTAATATTTGGCAGCGGCCCAGTCCACAAAAGTAAACTATCGTTTTATATTAACAATGCTAAAACATATATAGTTTATACGTTTACATATTTAGGAATAACATTTCACAGAAAAAGAAGGCTAGTCTGTTCAATGAATACTTTAGTAAACAAAACCACAAAAGCAATGTTCTGTCTGTTAAAGAAAGCACGAAATCTGTCCCTATTCTTTAGATTGTACTATAAATGCATTTGATGTTATCAGTGTAAATATGTCATTAGTATGACGTATTATATGGAAATAATGACAACATATGTACATCAATCAGTCAACTGAGTTTATAATTGACTTTGTAAATGGGAAAGGGGCGCTTTTAATATCTAAGCAATCTCTAATAAAGTTAAATGACTCACCTGAAAGTGGGGTGCACTTTGAAAATGCCAAAGGGAAAGGGGCACGTTTGATAGGGAAAGCAACCTCTCATCTGAGTTTACTAACTAACCAGAAAATGGTCACTTTGTAATTGTTAAAAGGGCACTTTTGATAGGCAAAGCAATCTCTGATCTTAGATTGATAATAGACCAGAAAATTAGCATGTTGGTTAACCGGAAAGGGACGATCTCTCATCCAAGTTTAATAATTCACCAGAAAGGAGGCTCTTTGTAAATTCAAATGGTGAAAGGGCATGCTTGATAGGTAAACAACCTCCGATCTAGGTTTAATAATTCACAAGAAAATGGTCACTTTTTAAATTGTAAAATGGCACTTTTAATAGGTATTGCAATTTCTGGGTTTAATAATTCACCGAAAAAGGGCACCTTGTAAATGGAAAATGGCCACTTTTTTTTATAAAAGGGGTGGAATGGTTCGAAACCAACATACCCCCGCTGCTACCCTGCTGCCACCCCAAATCCGCCCCTCCGTATCCGCCACTGTCACCTATATCAGCAAATATTCGCACCACAAAGAGTAGTGATATTATTTTTAACTGTCATGAATGGAGTTTCACGGTTCGCGGAAAATTCACGATTCGCAGCATATTTACGATTCAGGGATTAACACCCAATCTCCCAATCAAAACGCTACAGTCATACATAGGTAATTAAATATATTTAATATTATGGATTTATTCCTGTATCTTTACTCACAGGACTTTGAATAATTCTAATAAAATACCATCTATCTATATAGTAAGGGACTATTACTATATAGATAGATGGTATTTTATTATAATTATTCAAAGTCCTGTGCTTTACTTCACGTATTTCAGATCTGCCTGATTCGAATAGTGTATCAGTAATGCACGTGTTCGTGTAGAAATAATCCGCCGTGTTATATGTACTTAGTTCATATAGTTTGCAATGCACTTCGCAGTTGACATTTCCCGTCGGCACTTTATGACCCGATACTACACAAGTGCAGTTAGGTTATAAACTAATGAATAATGTTTTGCAACGATAGTCTGTCACAGAACAGAACATTCTGACCTGCTGATACCAACATCTTCCGTCGGTCAAATACGAAGTCAGTTTTGTCCACCAGTCTACGAAGCATAAGTTTGGGTCTTCGTTTTAATGGAGCTTAGAGCCGCTAACAAGATTATTTTACTCATATCAAGTGTAGCTTGTAAGTTTATCGTAGGAGGAAACTTGTAAGGCTCGAAGTGATGCATTAACCCGGTGGCCACCAGCTGGTACTGACAAACCAAGGATGCTAACCGTAATTCACCAATAATAGTACTAATTTTCACATTTATATTGCGCTAATTCAATGCTCGAAAGCAGCATGAGTGTTCGTAGCGCTACATTATTGTATCGCGGTCAATGGATCTGTCTGCTCTCGTGTTCCTTCTCAACTCTCTGGGGAGTATACAACCCAAGCTGTCATTCAAGCCGCTAGAAGGTTTTTTATTCACATGTCCATTTCATCCTTCCGGGTTCTCATTCTCTGTTGGGTGAAAAGAGGCATTCTCGAACTAAGTCACTTGCCTAAGGTGATACAGCAAGTCTATCAGCCTGTAATCCAGTGTTGGGCAAGAACGAATACTAAGTACTCTCAAGTTTTCGGACACCCATCCACACACCGGCTGAGCTAGAACGTGCTTCATTTTAACCTGAGAGGTCAGCCATGGAAATACATCCTATCATGATAATAACAGTAATATATTTTATTTTTTTTGGCATCCCGGGGTACTTTTGTTATCGCGTCTGAAAATAACTTTCGCGAATATTGTCGCTGGGTCTCTAGATAGTTCGAACGCGGGACATACATGTATTTTGGCTCCAAAGTCTGTCCAGTTATACAGACATTCGCAATAATGATGTAATAATTGAAGCATATTATACATTTATACTCTTAGCGTATCTTTGATTTGAACATATTTTATACGTCAAACAAGGACTGGAAAAAAAGTTGTCCAACTTACTAAATCCACTCCTGTGTAATTACATAGATAATGTACATATACACCTAAAGAAAGAAAGTAATAGTTACACCAACAAGAACACCAAATGAAATATTTGTTGCGAAACACTTAGCAAGAAATATTCCAACCGGACAAGGATAATATACAGTACAGCTTAGCCACAAAACCAATCACAAAAATAAAACCGGATTCAATCATTAATTAGCAGACAGACAGATAGATATTGGAGACAGACGTACACGTTAGAGAACCTCTTGTTAGCGCCATAGTATTCCTTTTTCCGTGTCATAGCTCAATAATGGAACGTTGAACTTCAGAGCCAAATGTCCATAGTACGAATCCCGTCCCGTGAGCACGAAATCAACGTCCGCGAAAGTTACCTTTATAATGCGATCATATGCTGTCTGTATCGTGATAATGCAGTTATCACCCTTGGTCTGTCAGAACCAGCCGGTGCTCGCAGGTTTATTGCAACATTTGCCGCTAAAGATGTTGCGGGTTTCATCCTGCCCTAAACTGAGACGCCGTCAAAGAATCTTGAAAGCGATATTAAATAAAAACCTAAATTTTCTTTCATGGACAAAGGTTTCATATGTTGTCTTAAATATAATTTACTGACCAATTGAATGAGATTCGTATCATCATCCAGAGCTCATTGGTATCAACGTAACAATATGCAATAAACATGAACCCCACGTTGGCCCCCACAATCCAATCACTCTAAAAGTACATTCCTATATTTATAAGTAATATTAAAATAGAATATTTCTTAGCTTAACTTTCTCGTATACCAAATTGTTTTATAATCTTTAGATTAAATGACGTATTAAATCGCTAAATCTGTCGCCAAAATATACAAAGTAATTGTTTAGTTTTTGCCTTTGGAAACGTCATTAACCATCGGCTGTTCGGATTCAGGACACCGGCACGTACACCTACAATCCAGTCGATCGTTCGGATGTGTCTTCATTCATGCATCACACGGCTTTTTGGTATTACGTAGGCCTACAAGTTGACAGCGGAACAAAAGAACATCCACTTAACTATGGCCACTGTTATAACAGTATAATCATTCCTTGTCCACTATGATCTGATAGCTCTCTACATACCAGATCACTAAAATAAATGCTTTGTTTGCAATTCACTCACCAAACAATTGTCTAAACATATCCTGTGACGTCTGTTTCAGTGTCTACATCAACCCCGTGACTAAGGTATTAATTAATCCGCTCTTTTTTTATAAAGTATTCAGCAAAACACGCGTAAACAGTCAAGTAATAACGAAATTAAAAATTAAACCAAGTGCAAATATGTCAATGGCCGGTGTCCAGACAATGCTATGACCTTCTAATTTTTGTTTTAAATACTAAGCCAACGGTTCCATAATGTTTTATTATGGAGTAAGAGCGCTTGCGCGGTCATAGAGGAAAGACAGTTCACAATTTATGAATGGGCTTTCCATTGTGTAGATCCCGTTGCTCTCAATAGATCTCTAACTATCTGTTCATTGATTGCTATTCCCACCCACGCCGTCGCTCTTTACGTGGGGCATGGAGCTCCCGCCAGTATATAAACAGAACACTTTCTAAAGTAAACTTTACTTTTCTTTACACGTGTTAGCACGTTTGTGTGTATGTGTGTGTCTTCTAATACTTGTTCGTAATTTTAACAAGTCTGTGAATAATTGCAGTTTTGGGGAAAACATTCCAGAAAAGGTAAGTGATCATGACATTTTCAAGGATTTTATTTATTTCAGATATTACATTTGCATTTATTTTTATTAGGGGAACTTTATAACAGAATTGTGTGTAAAATATTAATTTTAAGACTATTATTAATTAATGTTGAGATATTATTCGTAATATTGGTTAATAAATTTGAAAGTTTCCATCGAACGATGCAAAGCCAAAGGTAACTAATTATTCCAAGTTTCCATGACGGTTGACTATTCCAAGAATTACTCAATACTTTAGACAACCAGTTAGGAAATATTGTTTGTTATAGTATCCATAAACTTGGAAATTAATGGAGCTTTCGCAGTTTCCACTAGTGATGAATAGTTCAATTTGCCAAGAGCCATTAACTTTGAAAAGCAAGTTCAACTAAGTATATAAGATTTGTTTGAAACATTTCAAATTGTTTTGATGTTTTGATTATATGTGTATTGATCATGAGCATGAAAAGGTGTGCTTTTGCCGACTGTAGTCGTATTTGTTTTCTAATGGCCCATGTCGCCTTTATACGGTTGTCAAAGAGGACCATATTAGTAGCTATTACTAAAAGAACGAACATTATATTTGTATCAATTTTCTTACTTTCCACTAAGGGATAATATTGCTAATATTGTGTTTAACATCGCAATAAATAGTCTTAGCTGTGCATAGATCAACTGCCGCCACACAGTATCAGAGACACGACGACCTGTGAAAAATCAATATTGTCCCGGCAGCGTGTGTGGTCAAGTGACATCTTCTAGGAGATATCGCTTTCGATCTTTTCCTGTTGTGTTATTGTAATGTCATTAGTACCCTTTCTGATGTCATCGCATTTCAAATTTTGAACGCAATACCTAAAATATTATATTTATCTCCAGAAAAAAATGATATTTTAATAGTATTTTGATATTAGTTATGTCAACATCAGTTGATAAAAAATAACACCAATTGGAGGCTTAGTTTCATCAAAGTTTGTTGATATATAGCATGCCATAGCACACAGACTGAGAAACATGTGGTCCAACCTTAGGCACGTGGCCAGCTGAGAATGGGTACCCGGTATGATAGCATGGTTATGTGAATGGTGACCTTGTGGCGCTGGAAACGGCAGCTTGGGTTGTATAATTCCCAGGGAGCTCAGAAAGAAATGGGTGTACACTGATCCAATGACCAGGTATACTAATGTGGGTGTTTGGCCATGCCTTGGGGATGGATTTGGCCCATTATAAATAATCATTATTATTATTAGTAGTATTATTAATAATAATAATAATAATAATATCATTGTTATTAATAAATGCCAGGACGGCGAAATTCTCGACATATTCATTTATAGAAATTATTTAAATATCTCAGCTATTTACGAACGAAACTAATCAGTGTTCCGTGCTATACAACAATCATAGCGGTACGAGAGTTGTAACTCATATATTGATATGGGATTACGACTCTCGTAGTGCTACGCTAGGTTTGCGAAACGGGGATCACGGCCTCCTGTTCGAAAATGCGTAGCAATTTGGGTATCCTTTCCATAACGCTCTCATTGCCGATAGCTAATGCACTGCAAAGAAAGCGCTGTGGTCTCTTTGTGGATAAGAGCACTGTGTGAAAGGATGCCCTGGTTGTGTATAACGGCTAGGCTTGGAGCTAAGGTTACGTTAGAGTTACGTGCCCTTAGTACTTTGGACCTCACAATACAAATCTCGTAGACTTATAGGGATCTATATTATTAACATATATTGTATTTCTATGGAACTTATTACAGTATATTAAGACAAGCCCATCAACAAATATAGATGTATATATTGTTTTGCATATTATAGGTAATGGATGGTGGATTTGACCTTGTTTTGTCGAGATGATAATGGGTTGAGGTCAACATGATTGTCTAGACAACACAATAATACATGGATGCCTGCAATAACAACGAACAAAAACGCGTCAGCCGTATATGACGTCAAACAGTAGATAATTTATTGTTTATCACAAGCATAATGGTTTTTAATTCAATTGCAAAAGCATATAATTAGGAATCGAGGTTACGAACAGGTTTATTTTAAAGCAGTATTTAATGCTCAACTCAGGTTTTACACGCAAAGCCCATGTAAAATATTAGTTGAGAATTTCTTTCTTAAGCGTTTCGTAATCGTCTAGTGATTCGCTGTCAGATTTGCTAACGTTGTTCACTTCAAGACATTGATGCGGGTGTAGTCTTTACATTATACGGTAGCCTTCTGTAATTATAGAACAAAATTAATACATAAAATTAATATTCAATCTCCTGGAACCTTATAATTTGTGTCTGTTCAAGCATAAGATTACATTTTGTAAACTTAAATTGTGGTATTTTTACGGTCATTATAAAATCATTAGAATACTTTATACCGAAAAAAAAAATCTTATATAAAACTCGATACCGAGATGATGTGATTTAATAAAAACCGCACCCATAGTGCTTTTCATATCTAAAAACCTATCAGCCGGTTAATTGTATATGCTTATAGAGTATGCTCCCGAAGTTGATTTGCCCGACAGGTGGGCCAATACGATCAGATACAGGGGAGAGTGGTACTTTTGCAAAAACCTGTGTATTCAAGAGACGGAGACATTCACGCTGCAATTTCAGCAAAAGCGGCGTGTTCTTATTGTTTCCCCTCCCACTACTGCCACGGGCTCCAAATGGGATCCCCATGACGACACCAACAGAGGTATAGATGAATCGGTTCGTGGGAGAAATCTATCACAGGTTGATTTTGTCGACACCACACTGTATTTGTGTGATGATGTCTGCAAGTGATTGTTTCCTAACCTCGAGGGACGCGGGGTGGGGAGAGGTCTTCAAATCAGAATTAGACAAGGATGGTCATGCAATATTAAAGAGTTAATGGCATTAGCTAGATAGCTGTGACGTCTTTCCCTGGTCACTTTCTTTCATATTCGCAGAGTGCGGCTTGTCGTTTGTGAATGAAATTCCTAGAGGACTTTGGAATATGAACCGACGAGCGTGAACAAGCAATACGCTCATAGACGGTTAACACGGCAGCAGTGCGTCGGTAAATATTGGATTTGTGAATGAACAGCTTGGCGCAGCGCCCGCGATTGATAACGCGGAGACCGATTCCAATTAAACGACCCATCCCGGCTTAGCATAGCACTCGTGTTCCATCACTCAGGGAATCACTCTGATAGCGGCTTCCCAAAAATAGCTCGCAGGATGACCAATATGATATAATAATATAGGTTTAACTAATTTGTAATATAATCATCTATTACCTCAGAAAATAAAACTTGTAATAAATTACTAGAGATGGTGACATTATCAGACACCAACTTCATAAGCCACTTCCGGAGATGCCATCTGCTATTGCAACAGTCATGAGCTTATGCACGTCTGCAGACGTAATGGGAAACAATCATTTAATTTCAGTGGGAATAAAATGATCTAGGTCTGTGTGACTATGTGTATACGTACGTGTGCGTGCGTCCGTCCGTTCGTGTGTGTGTGTGTATGTGTGTGTGCGTGTGTGTGTGTGTGTATGTGCGTGTCTGTCTGTCTGTATTAAGAATGACATTACTAGCACTGTTTTAATAGACATTGAGGGGGTTGTTGAACCGATAAAAACGACTATGCTCTTTAAAATTAAATGACAATTGACGAGACAGCTGTAAATAAGTAAATATATCCATTGTCAGCACCAGTCAGAATAGTGCCGCTTAATACCTAATTAATTTTAGTATTCTATTCATATCATTAATTAACTA
>JAUTBQ010196516.1:0-10027 GCA_032361185.1 Lepetodrilus ovalis | reverse complement strand
GATATCTTTGTTCTTTGCTAAGATGGTTATATTTTTTATTTTCCATACGACTAAAATATTATTTTTATTTACTGGGGGTTAACCCCTATAAATAAAATGTTATTTTGTCGCACTTTCTAATTGAATCTTAGTAATAAAATAATAGCAACTATCAAACTACAATAGATTGTTTCGAATGAACTGCATCTGCAAATTGAGAAATTAAATCCCAATTATTTTCATCTTCAAAAAAGTTTCCGGTTACAATTATTTTTGCTCCGGCCTTTACTTTCTCTCTTGCAGTTTTAGGAGTTTTAATACCACCACCAACAATTACGGGAACTGTAATTTGATTTGAAACCATCTTTATCATTTCATCTGGAACGGAGTTTTCTGCACCGGACCCACCTTCAAGATAGATAAGTTGCATACCAAGATATTCTCCTGCAAGAGCTGTTGCAGTTGCAATTTCAGGTTTGTCGCGTGGTATAGGTTTACTTTCACTTACATATTCGGCAGTTGTTGTTTTACCGGATTCGATAAGCATATAACCTGTGGAAATTGTTTCGAGATTATATCTTTTTATTATTGGAGCAGCAAGAACGTGCTTACCTATTAAGTGTTCAGCATTTCTTCCACTAATTAAAGATAGAAATAAAACAGCATCTGCTTTTTCTGAAAGTTGGTTTACACTTCCCGGAAAAATAATTAATGGCAAAGATGTGTATTTCTTAATTTCTTTTATCGAATCATCGAGGTTTCCGCTTATCATTAAACTTCCACCAATTAAAAAACCGTCAACTCCATTTTGTTCACAACGTTCAATGAACTTTTGGGTTTGACTAATTTTTAATTTATCGGGGTCGATTAAAATAAAATAAACTGCACCTTTTTGAGCGATTGTATTTTTAATATTAATATATGTATTCATATAACAACAAAAATAAAGTAAAGTATAAAATAAGCAAGTAAAATTAAAAATTCACTTTATTTCATACTTAAAGCAATTCTATTTTTAGCAATATCAACTGATTTAATTTTCAAATCAACAACATCACCAACCTTAACAATTTCTTGTGGATGTTTAATAAATTTATTAGCCATTTCAGAAATATGTAATAATCCGTCTTGCTTAACTCCTATATCAACAAAAGCCCCAAAATCAATCACATTTCTTATGGTTCCTTTAAGTGTCATTCCTTCTTCCAAATCTTCAATTTTTAAAACATCGCTTCGTAAAATTGGTTTCGGCATTTCTTCACGCGGGTCTCTTCCGGGTTTGCTTAGGTTTTCAAGAATATCTTCTAATGTTGGAACTCCAATATTTATCTGTTCAGCTATATTTTCAATTCCTTTATTTTTCACATACAATTCAACAAGTTGTCCATTTTCATTTATTGCAGTTGTTGAAACATTGCATAAATCCAAAAGTTTTTCTGTTGCAGCGTAAGATTCAGGATGAATAAAGGTAGAATCAAGTGGATTTTCTCCATCCGAAATTTTTAGAAAACCTGCTGCTTGTTCAAATAATTTATTGCCAAGTCCTGATACTTTGTTTAATTCTTCTCTACTATTGAACTTCCCATTTTTGTCTCGGAATTTTATAATGTTATTTGCAATTCGTTTATTAAGTCCTGAAACATAAGTTAGAAGGGAAGAAGAAGCAGTGTTAAGATCAACTCCAACATAATTTACGCAGCTAACAACCACATCATCAAGATTTTTATTTAATAATTTTTGGTCAACATCGTGCTGGTAAAGCCCTACGCCTATTGACTTAGAATCAATTTTAACTAACTCTGCAAGCGGATCTAAAACTCTGCGAGCAATGGAAATATTTCCACGCTGACTTGCTTCCAAATCCGGAAACTCTTGTTTTGCAATTGGCGATGCTGAATAAACCGAAGCACCGGCTTCATTAACAATTAGATAGTGGCACTCTAAATTATTTTCTTTAATAATTTCCGAAACCATCAACTCTGTTTCTCTGCTTGCTGTACCGTTACCAATTGCAATTAGTTCTACTTTGTATTTGTTTACAAAATTTAGAATTACACTTTTTGCGGAATCAATTTTCTTTTGTGGCGGATGTGGATAAATTGTTGCTCCTTCAAGATACTTCCCAGTTTCATCAATTATAGCAACCTTAGAACCTGAGTAAAAACCAGGATCAATTCCCATAATTATTTTATTCATAATTGGTGGTTGTAAAAGTAGCTGCCGTAAGTTTGATGAAAAAATTTCAACAGCGTGTTCATCAGCAAGTTCAGTTAAGTGATGTCTTACTTCACGTTCAATTGAAGGTTGAATTAATCTTCCAAAAGAATCTGAGGTTGCTTCTTCAAGAATGTTTTCAAAAGAAGATTTTTTGAAGTTGAAATGCTCTGAATATATTTTAGAAAGAATTATATCTTTTTCAAATTTAAACCCTACTTTTAGGTAACCTTCTTTTTCCCCACGGTTTATTGCCAAAGTTTGATAAGGCTTTAGTCTTGGAATCTCAACTTTAAAATCATGATAAATATCATACACATCTTTCTTTTTACCTTTAGAGTTATCCGGTGGTTTTGGATTTTTTGTTGAAGCAATGTTTGAACTATAAAGCAATTCTTCTCTAACAATTTTTCTTACTTCTGCATCATCACTTATCATTTCTGCAATAATATCTTTAGCACCTTTTAAAGCTTCTTCAATTGTTGCAACACCTTTTTCATCATCCAAATATTTTGCAAGCTCTTCATCAAAGTTTCCACTAAAGTTTGGATTGTTAACAATAAATTCTGCAAGTGGTTCAAGTCCTTTTGCTTTAGCTATTGTTCCGCGAGTTTTCCTTTTTGGTTTATATGGAAGATACAAATCCTCAACTTCTTGAAGTTTATCTGCATCTAATATTTTTTGTTTTAGTTCTTCTGTTAGTTTTCCCTGTTCTTCAATACTGTTTAGAACGGTTTCTTTTCTATCTTCCAAAAGAGTAAGGTAATTATATGATATTTCAATTTCACGTAGTTGTTCTTCATCAAGTCCACCGGTTCTTTCTTTACGATAGCGAGCAATAAATGGAATTGTTGCATCTTCTTCAAATAAGTTAATTACGGATTTTACTTGCGATTCTTGTACATTAAGTTTTTTTGCTATTTGTAATTCTTTGGTCATTTGCTTGTTTGTCCTTAAGGAATAAAATGAATATTAATGAGCGTAAAATTATATGGTTATTTCTTTAATAGTAAAGTAGCAGTATTGTTATTCTTAATTTCAAAATCAAACAAAAACATTTGCTTTGGTTCTGGCTTATACTGTGCTTTGTACTCAGGGTTAAATAATTGATGTCTTACTTCTTTTGCTATCTCTTTAACCATTGGTACTACAATGGAATTCCCAATTCTATTATAGAGTTTAGCTTGCGAACCAACTAATTTGAAACTATCATTAAAGCCCATTAAACGATAACATTCTTTAAGAGTTAATTTCCTTACTCTATTTTTATGATAAATAAAATATCTGCCACTAGGTTCTTGAGAAGATAAAGTTGGGTGAGTTCCTTTTGAAGAATATATTCTGTTTGGTTGTTTATGAACCCTTGATAAATGCTCAGTATTTTCACGAACACCTTTCGTTCTTATTTTTTTGTTTCTGTAACCAGCAAAAATTAGTCCTGAAATTTGTTCTTTGGGATTTTCAATTATAGTATATTCGTCTTCTTGCAAATATTCAAAATTATCGGAATCTTCTTCAAGTATATCTTTTATTTTTATACTTTCGCTTTTTTTAAGTTTTCTAAAATTAAATTTAATTTCATTTAACGAACCAATTATTATAGTTCGTTCTCTATTTTGTGGAACTCCAAAATCTTTTGCATTTAAAACCTTCCAACTAGTTTCATAACCAAGGTTTTCTAGTGTATGTAAAACTATTTTTAAGGTCTTCCCATTATCGTGATTTTTAAAATGTTTAACATTTTCTAAAACAACCACCTTTGGTTTATGGAATTCTAATATTCTTACGATATCAAAAAATAATGTGCCTCTAGTATCATTAAATCCTTTTTTATCTCCCGCAATACTAAATGGTTGACAAGGGAAACCACCAGCAAGTACATCAAAACTTGGAATAGATTTTGGGTCGATTTTTGTAATATCTCCAAATGGTTTTTCATTATAATTTGCTAAGTACATTTCTTGGGAATGTTCATCCATTTCAGAACTAAAAACACATTCAAAGTTTGAACTTTCAAAACCTTGTCTAAATCCGCCGATACCAGCAAACAAATCAATGAACTTATAACTCATTTTGTAATTCCTTAATTAACTCATTCCATTTTTGTTTGTGAGAAGCTTTTAATTCTTTATCATCTTGAATAAGTTTTGAATAGATATTTAAGAAATCGTTTAACTCAGAAATTAAACGCATATAATATTTTAGTGTTGGTAGTATTCCATTTATTACAATTTGACAACCGTGTTCTTTTTTTACATCAGAGATTATATCCTCAATGATTGTTTTTTCATCATGATTGATTTTATCAAATGAGAGAATATAATATCGTTTCGGACTAAATTTTATAATTTTTTCTTTTGCTATACGAAGCATATTGGCATCAATTTGTTTATCAAGTTTTATTTCAACTGATTCAAACAAAATCTTATTTTTATATACTTCAATATCCCCAGATGATTTTGATGTTCGATCTGACGCAGTATGACTACCTAATTTTTTTAAAGTACAATTGTCATATCTAGAAAACTCATTAACTATTATTTTATAAATTGAATAAAAAGCTAGTACTGGAAGTTTTGAACCACCAAAAGAATCATAGTGAGAAGAGAATTGTTTATTTAATATGGCTATCATTTTTGAAATTATTAACTTCTCAGGATTCTTTAATGGTTTTATAATCACTTTATTTACTTTTTGAATTACCAATATTTGTTTTAACAATTCAACTAATAAATATTTAGGATTTAGAGTTTTAGTTTCAATAGCATCTACTAATTCTAAGAAAGCTTTCTTCACAGATTTATTACTTATTTTACCGTTGTATTTTAAAGTATAAGCATAAGGTTGTTCGAGTGAACGAGTTAGCCATCCACTTTCTGCCATTGAGGGGAGTCCTAACTCTTTAAGTGTTGGAGTTATAAATTGAGTGTCAATAGTTCTGCCTGAAAAGCCACCTTTAATTTGCGATTGATGTTTTCTAATATTTTGTTTTGGATGCAGAAGTTTATAAATTGATAATGTAACTATAACTGTGAAGACACCTTTTTGAACAAAGCATTTTTGAGCAATAATTTCAATATTTGAAATTTCTTTTGACTTAAGTTTTTCCAAGTAAGAAATTTCTTTTTTTGATTCATTGTATATGTAAATCAGTTGCTCTTTATAATTCATATTTTTTTAGTGTTTGTCGTTTTTTCTTAATAAGAAGAAGAAACTATAAGCTATATCTTATTATCCAAAATATAATCAATAATAATGAAATTATTATGTTGGATGTTTCATCAAAAAACCTCAAACGGATTATCATCTCTATTTGCTAAGCGATAAGTATTTCTAAACTCTTCTTTACTTAGTACACGCAGTAGTTTTAGTGGATCGTTAACAATTATTCCATCTAATTTTGTAACAAGCATTCTTTCCATCGAATCGGGGCTTTCTAAAGTCCAATAATATATTTTTTTAATAAGTCCATGAGTTGTTCTTTTTTTTGCGGCAATTAAAAATTGTGGTACAAAATGAGTAAGTGTTTTGGGAACCATTGCAGCAATTCCACTTCCCCACCAAAAATTATTTTTCCCCAATTTCTTAAAAGCTTCTTCAGTAATTTTAAAGTTTTCCATACTTAAATCATAACCAACAAACATTTTATATTTTTTGGGAAGAGTATTAATTACGCCAGTTAGAAAAGGTGTAGATCTTTTTTTGCCAATTGATACAATACTTTTAATTCTACTTGTACCGGAAGATTTTTTTTGATAAAAATTTGTTAGCATTTCTTTAGTAAGTTGTTCTCCACATTGTTGCAGTTTATTCTTTGGTATTTTATCAACTTTGCAATCATAAATTACAAGAGCAAATTGAGAATATTTATCTTCAAATTCGTTAAGTCTTTTTAGGTAGGAATGTAAATCTGTTCGTGCAATACTTCGCTCCATTAAATTAACTTTATCCGGATCAAAATCCGGACGGAAACCGTGGAAAACATCAAATGTAAAATTACCATCTGAGTTTAATTTTGGAGTTACATCAAATTCAATTGCATTAGTTCCCATATCTAAAGCTTCTTCAACATAAGCCGGAGTGTTTAGCATATGTGCTATTGAGTAAAAAGGACGTGGTTGAAGCGGCATTCTGGTTAAAGTAATATTTGTGCTTTTAGGGTTTGCAGATTTATCTAACCATGAATAAAAAGGAAAGGCTGCGTCAGAACCGGAGGCATCATTATGAACAATAATTTTATTCAAAAACCATCCATCCCCAAGCCATTTTTCATCGTGCCAAATGTTTATTTTCTCTATACTTCCCAAATCTTTTTCAACAATTTTTAAGTAGTCAACTTTGCCGGCCTCAAAAGCATTGCGAGCAATGTATTCGTTCAATCTTATTATTCTTGATTTCCTTTTTGAACCGAATAATATCATTGAAACATTTGCGTCTGTACCACCGTGTGCAACATCTCCTGTATGGATGTTGATACTATATTCTTTTTGCCCTAACTCAAGGGTGTAATTAATATCTGGCTTTATCCAATTAAAAAAAGAAAATATGTTTTGCTTTTTTTGACCTTCTTTGGAAATTTTTATTCTATTCAAATACCAATTATTATTAAAACCACTACTGTCGGATTTGACTTTTACTTTTTTTATTTGTCCAATATCTTTAAGAGGTAAAGTAAAAGACTCCGTATAACCGGTAATAAAATCTTTACTTTTGATGTGAGAATTTACATTGAAAAAATTAGTAGAGCCTTTTGAGCCAACAACATCAAGGCTTATATTAGCATTTGTTCCAGCACCCGGGAGTGTGCCTGTTGTAATCTCAATTAAATAATTTGTGTGTTGAGTTGGTTCTAGTTCAACTTTTTGATTTTTCTTAATCCATCTACTAACCAAAAAATAAGTAAGTTTTTGAGAGGTAGTATTTTCCAACAAAATATTATCTAAAAACCAGTTGGCACCTAGCCACTTGTTGTTATGCCAAATTTTTAGTTTAGTTATTTTGCCTAAGTCTTTAGATGAAATAATAAAAGAATTACTACTTCCTTTTTCAAAAGCATTACCAACAATTTGTGAGTTTAATGTTTTTTCTTCACTTTTCCCTTTTGTTCCAAAAAGAATTATTGAAACATCAGCATCAGTTCCACTTCCACTTTGGGTTCCCGTATTAAATGTTAGTTTATATTTCATAAATTCCTCTCATTAAGAATTATTTTATCTTAAATATTAGAACAGAAAATACTGAAAAATAATATTAAATTTGGAACTCGTAATTTAAAAATTATAAGGAAATATAAATGAGTAAAGTTAATGTATATGAAAAACCAACATGCACAACTTGTAGAAAAACTATAAAAATGTTAAATGAAATGGGAATAGAGTTTGATAAAATTAATTATTATATAAAACCTTTTACAAAAAATAAATTAAAATCACTACTTAAAAAAATGAATATGAAACCGAGTGAATTGATTCGTAAAAGTGAAGTGGCTTACAAAGAACTATATGTTAAGAATAACAATTATACAGAAACACAATTCTTAGATTTTATGATTGCAGACCCAAATTTAGTGCAAAGACCAATTGTAGAAAAAGGTAACCAAGCTGTACTGGGTAGACCAATTGAAAATATTAAAAAAATATTTTAGCATAAAAATAATTTTATATATGGTTAAATGCTAAGATGAAAAAGTTTAACCATATGTTTTTGATTGAAATCAATATCACTTCTTTTTCCTTTCTGCATTAAACAAATAACCTATTTGTACGATTATTATCTGAAAAAACCTTTTTAAAATAATTAATAGTATTCCTAAAATGTCTTTAGAAAATAGTGCAATTTTTCAAAATGATATTTCAACAAAAGAAGTTGAAATTGCAAAGTTCCGTAACTATGGAAGGGAGAAGTTTGGGAGTGCAATAAAACAGTCAGTTGATTTTGAAGAATTTTCAGAAAAGCTATTAAAACAAACATCTATTAACTTTCCTGCAGAAATTGCAGAATGTTTTGTTCGAATTGATACAGTTCCTTTTTTTGAAGCAGTAAACTCCCCACTTTTAGAAAGTATTGAGAATGTACTAACTCAAAATAGAACAGAAAATAATTTTATTGCAAACCATAGAGAAGTGAAAGAGTATTATTCAAAGTGGGTTTTACACAAAAAGGGTAAGGAAAAAACTTACTATGCTCTAAGACTTGTTAATATGGTCGAAAGAAATTTTGCATATCAAAGTTTTTACAATTTAGTTTTATACGCTGTTATTCTTTCTTATGAAGATTCTCTGTTTAATCCTCAAAAAGCTATTGAATTATATGAACGTAGTAAAGAACTTATTACTAATTTAGTTGCTGGAAATGAAGAAAAGAACGGAATTTTATACTTTATAAATCTCTTTGAAGGTTTTACTTATTTTAAGTTATATGAATATACCAAGGCAAAAGATCTTTTTGTAGAAGCTTTAAAATTTAATAAATATGGGGTTTCTGCAGAATATTATAAAGGGTTAAGTGCTGTAAACTTGAACGATTTTGATACTGCTTTTGATGCAATTTCAAAAGTTTTACAATTTGATAAATTGTGTTTTCAATTTGCCATAAATTATAATCATTTGCAATTATTCGAATTCTTTTTTGAAAATGCAGTTATTTATAATTTTTTTACCGATGATGGATTTTCTCCAATGATTAAAGATTTTGATTTTTTACTAAGGGCACAATATTCAGATGAACAAAATAGTATGGAAAATACCTATGCAATACTAATTAACTTGAAAAATTTAAGGAATAAGGAATTTTATACAGAAAAAGTAGATGAGGAAATTAATTTTTTGCTAAATCTACTTGATAAATATCAACAGAAGGAGAATGGCTTAGTAAGAATAACAGAAAAAATATTAAGAAAAAAAACAATTTTACTAATTGAATATTTAAGAAGTTTAGTTGAGACTTTTTTTTATGACAAGGTAAAAGATGAGTTTATTGTTTTTGATAATCAAATAGAACAAAATAGAAGACAATTGCAAAGGATAAAACAAGAAGGAGAAGATGCTAACAAAAGAGCAGTTTCAATAAGAGAAGAGAGCTTAGAAGAAACAAATGAGTTCTTTCAATCAAAAAAAGAAGTGTTAACTAATAGGATTGAGCGACTTGAAAAAAATGAAAAGTATAATCCAACTCAAATATTTTTCAGCTCTATGGTTTTTACTGTTGGAATTTCTATGATAGCATTTGTAATATCCGGATTTAGTGCATCTTTGTTTGCAACTGACTTGGGAGAAGATGGTAGCTCACTTGGCTTATTTGCTAAGAGTGGAGTTCTGTGGGGTGGAATAACGTTTATGATAGGAATTGGAATATCGCTTATAACTGCAATTTTGGCAAATAAAGAAAAAAGTGATATCAAGAAGAAGTTAGATGATGAAACTGAAAAGTTAGATAAAATAAAGAAAGAAAGAGATGAACTTTTACTTGATGAAGCTAGAAGAAGAGAAGATGCATACAATAATAAATTCGATGATAGAATAAAAAATCAAGAAAAAATTATAGAATCATTTATTATGGAAAGAGAACAAAACTATAAACATCATTTAGAAATTACAAGAGAAAAAATAGAAGTTTATACAAAACCACTAAATGAATTATTAGATTCGCTCTAATAAATTGGTTAATAATAACCTAAACTATAAAAAAACACCCTCCAAACAACAAAAACAGATTAAATTAAGCGATTATTTTTGGAATGATTTTAGATTATAAATGTAATTGGAATAATTATATTTAAAACTAAACTGTTGGTTGAGGTTGATAGAACAACAAAATAAAATATTTGAAAAAGAAA
>JAUTBQ010196505.1:0-10028 GCA_032361185.1 Lepetodrilus ovalis | reverse complement strand
ACTTGTCAGTTTAGGGCAGGAGGAAACCCGCAACATCCGTAGCACTGAATGTTGCAGTAAACCTGCGAGCACCGGCTAATATTAATACTATAATACAATAGAGCTTTTGAGTAGATTGTTTGTTCATACCTTCCTCAGCAGTCTTGAACTTCCCACAGACCCGCTGACACATGTGATAGAACACGTGGAAGTATTCCACCAGCGTGTCGTCCATCTTTTTGTCCAGCCGGGCAAAGCAGCGGAACCTGTCCCATCGATACCGCCCGGTGGGCTTATGGTATTCCACACCGAATGTCGACACAGTTTTGTAGAACTCGGCCTCTTCTCGCCGTGACCATCGACTGAAAATCACCAATTGGGTTCTAAAAGTTATTTTTTGAGGGACGTGTTTTGCGTGAGTGCGTGAGTGCATGTGTGTCTGGTTAAAAGTAAGGTTTAGAGCTTTAAATAATAATAATTTCACTCAAGGAGTGCATTATTTGTTATACATTAATATAAAACGATAATAAGTAAACCAGAAATTAGTAAACAAACATTTGAGGAAATACTATTTTTCTTACTTTTGCATGTACTCTTTCCTTTTGGATTCTCGAACCTTCAGCGTTTCTTCAGCTCTTGAACGTCTTTCCATTTTCTTTTTTTTTAAATAAAATCAAAGTATGTTTAACTTGCATAAACCAACAGAGAAGGAACATGATACCAAACAATAAACTATCAGTCAGATATACAATTATATATATATATTTTTAATTGTATTATTGCTAAACACCACTTGCAATAAATTTACATGGCTAGCAATTTCTACATGGGCACAGTATATACCCAGTTATTACTATTGAGCGAGTGAGTTATTGTTTTACATCGCAACAGCAATCTTTCAGCTATACGTGACAATGAATTATTTAATTATGTAATAAATTCCTAACAAGAAATGTTCTTGGTTTCAGTAGGTATTGCACTGCGACACTGACCTTTGCCCTCTGTTGAAGGCGGAGCTGTTCCTTCTTGTGATTCCTCTGGTAGCCAGTGATTACGCGGCGTAGACGTGTGTTCAGCTCAGATGGATTCGGGAATGCCAGTTTGTCGCCATCGGAAACGCCTACACAATTAGCCATTATATAATATTGTAATGAGTTGACATAAGCACTTTGTTCATGATGTTTATCATAACATAAATACACATTATTTCTATTACTACTATTACTATACTACTATTATTATTATTATTATTATTACTGTTATTGTTATTATTATTCTCATTATCATATTGTTATTATTATTATTATCATAACAAAAGCACTTTCTGACTTACCTTCGGTGGGGGGCATAATCGGCTTAGGGGGTTGTTTCTTAGTCGAATCAGGAGCTGAACTTTGAGAGAGATCTTCATCATCTTCGTCATCTTTTAGAGTCATTGACTTCTCTTCCAAGTCATTTTCCTCATCTCTGCGGAGAAAAAACAACCCGATGCATATTACAGCCATATTTTGGACGAGAGATAGACAAGTTGATCTGAAGACAGCCTAGGAAAACCTGATCCATTAGACTACAAATTATATGGGCGGATCATATTGGTTCTGACTCGTTTTTCTACTGAAGATTTGTAGAACCTGACCCTGAACATAAGCAAGCACTCCTCAGTAATGCGACAATCCACTCATTGTATGTCCCGTCATCCCGGCACATCCAGGAATCAAGGTCTCCGTATTAGCATGGCAAGTCATCATCAGAATGCTGGGCATTTATGAACGTAATACACCCCAAGATATAAAATAGCAGTCATACAGTTATCCACACAGACCAGTGGCAGTATGAATGAACAATATACATGCAATTATTATTATTAGAACTTTGCAACAAATTGATAACTGATGCCATCAGTTTCTTCACTATCATAATTCAATGAGCGATTGTGACGTTTAACATCACTGCGGGAATCCTTCACCCATTTCGGACAATATCATAGTTCAAGACTATTTTACTAAAAATTGTTTTTATTTTTCTTGCATGCATATATCAGGCATGGCAACCTAAAATTGTAATTTCAGCAGAAAATAAACCCGAAGTGCAGGCCATAAGCCCTTCCAAGGCAAATAAATATCCCTATAACTTGGACAGATAAATCGGCAGATTTCTGCGGATGTGTGAAAAATTGCCATGTCATGAATGAGTAGTCAAGACAAGGCTATTTAATTACATAGGAAATTCAAGTACTATTCAGTATAAATCATAACTGTACATACTTTTCCCCGTCGTAGTCGTCGTTCTGCTCCCTGGCCAGAGCCTCGCTGTCAGGGGGGCCACACCGCTGTAGGAAGATCAGCGCCGGGTCTGACCGCATGAGGTTAAACTTCTCATATCCTGAACACAAGCAGAGAACACAAATGTAATCGGGTTATTTGACTAAATTAATGCAAAATGTGTCAGAATATTTTAATCCTTAATCATCTGGAGGTCTATTGTCGAAACGTTTTTAAGATCATACGATGATCTTAATGCAATTTAATTAAAATTATATACGAAAGTTTCACAAGCAAGACTTTCTTATCTAGTTTTAATTAGATTGATCGTAGGATACCAATGTGCTATGAACATTCTTAGGCTAAGAAGATCATAAGAACGTTTCGAGAATAGGCTCGCTGATTTGTACAAGTATTAGATAAATTTTAATACAATTTTAAACTGTATCCAAGTTAGAAAATAACCACAAGGGAAGCCGAGAATAACAAGCGAGATGTGATTGGAGAGGTCAGACACGATTGGGGAGGTCAGACGTGACTGGAAAGTCAGTGCGACCTATGCTGTATTACTGACCGTGTTTGAAGACACCAATGAGCAGAGAGCGGTCAGCCTCTTCGTCCCACCAGAACGCCGGCAGTTCAGCATCAGCGCACGGCGGTCGGATGTCGACATCGCTGCAACACAATCACACTCCCATCAAATACCAACACAAAAAAAAAAGCAATTGCAACTAAAACATCAATACCAAAACATGACACAGTGATATTGGTCACACTTTACATGGAAACTCAGAAAACAGTCAAATTTAAGGCATCAGTGCATTACAAAACACACTTATTATTACTATTATTGTTATTTATGCTATAATTGCACTCCTCAGTAATGCGACAATTCACTCATTGTATGTCCCGTCATCCCGGCACATCCAGGAATCGAGGTCTCCGTATTAGCATGGCAAGTCATCATCAGAATGCTGGGCATTTATAGCACAAGACTTAAACATCACAGACACACCCTTTTATCTACACACAGCACTGGCATCATGAATGATGAGCTACAGACATGCAGTAACCATTAGTAGTAGCGTGTAGCGACTGGGAAATCGTCTTACTTGGCAGGGCAGCCTTGGAAGACTCGGTCTGCTTCATCACCGATCACTTCCTGTTTGAGGTAGTACAGGAGGCGAACTCGCAGTAACACTCTAAAAATAAAAAATTACATCCAATGAGAAACTATTAAATTCTTTGCATAAATTTTAAAGGATCATTTGGCTTATAATTTCACTTGTATTTTCTAGATTCTGTCACATATATCACAGCTTGTTAATTTGGGGTAAGAGAAAACCCACAACATCTATGAAGTAGAATGTTGCAGTAAACCTGCGAGCACAGACTGGTACTGACACATCAAGGATGATAACGGCATTGCCATGGTACACAGTGCATTCTATCATGATTGCATCAGAAATGGAACTATCGCGAACATTAATGCCTGGCTCCTGGAACATGAATTGAACGCAGGGCCTGTGGCTCCAAAGGTCATCCATCGTTCTACCATTGCGCTACCACCGGCCCCTATTGGGTTTTCAGTGTTGAACTTACTTATTGGAGTGTCGGAACAGATGCCTCTTGTAACCGTGATCCAGAACCGCGTCCGGGTCAAAGTCCAACATGGACGTCTCGAACTCGGGACCCTTTGATGGTTGCTTCTGTTTCTTCCCCTTGCGTCCACGTGGCACAGGGGCAGACAACCCTGTAACAATCCAGAGTTGAGATATATGGAATCTAACATCGATACGATTCAAAAGGAAGTTAATTTAATTACATAGTGCATTGGAATTGATTTTGCACCAAAATACAGGCAACACAAATGTCCTAAATTGCCAAGCTGACATACCTGAGTGATTTTTCAGTTGATCTTCATCATCGTGAGAGACTAGATCCCAGATAAATGTTTTGATTCTTTCATCTCCCTTGTAGAACTGGAGTGAGTGCGCCAACTACAAAACCAACGAACATTGATAACCAACACGTACTACGAGTGAGTGAGGTATTGTTTTAAGTCACAGCGGGAATCTTTCATCTTTATGCAATGATCCAATATGTACCAAAAAATATCATTCTTTTTCATGTAACCTACTTCTTGAGATACTGTATCCTACAAAATAAACATTCAATGCAATCTTGCACTGATATGCAATAATCAATCCGAAGGGGAAACGAATAAGTACTTACAATGGCTTTTGCAATTATTTCCACATCTTTCTCTTCTAACGTTCTCTTGAAATGAGCATGTGTAAGAATCTCAGCCCATCTGCCCCAACTGAAAGTCACACACAATTATAGAAATATATTGTACAGAACATCATCATGCATTCACATTCACTTGGAAATCAAATAATAATAATAATAGTAACAAGAAATAATAATAACAATAACAATAGTAATAATAATAATAATAATAATAATAATAACTCTTATTTATTTATTTAAAAAACATAATAATAAAACAAATTAAAAACGATTAAATTAGCTAATCAATAAAAAAAATATATATATATATATATTTCTTAGTGTGATACACCTTTCATTAAATTCACAACACTCAATGGTAAAATTAATTCTCATATTCAGCATAACGATAATGACAAGTGTCACGTACCCATACACCAGCAGGTTCTTCTCCACCTTGAAACACTCGGAGCGGTGGAAGCCAGTGCCAGACGGCTCGTCCAGGGGGTCAAAGTCGTCGTCACCCCGGGTCCTCCGGCCGCGCCTCTTCCCCTTCTTCCCTGACCTCAGACCTCCCATCTCCTCATCCTCGCCTGAATCAGAGGACGACTCCAGGTCGCTGATCTCCATCATGGCGTCTTCGTTGCCGTACCGTGTTGTCTGCTTCCGTTGGCGAGGCTCTTGGATGATCAGTGTGTTCTACAAGTCAAAATAATGGTAAATTAGGATCATATCAAATTTTGTAACTTGATGTATTTTAAAATACATTATAATTGTGTCACATCACAATTGTTATTACTAACAATTTATTTTAAATTTAAACTTCTACTTAAATAAATAAATATCCAAACAAATAAACAAACAAAGAAAAAAACGAATGAACGAACAAACGAACGAACAAACAAGTGAACGAATGAACAAACTAACAAATTAATATACACAAAAAAATAGTAACAATTTTGAAAAAATGCTATAAATACTTAGAATGTGGCTTAGCATATGTTCAACACTAGCATAAATAATAGCATAAAGTTGTGAAAGAAATACAAACCCTGGCTTTGAGCTCATCCACATCAAGATCAGCTTTCTTAGCCCATTTCTGCCAGAAATTTGGATCGTTGATGTCGATATCCGTCCGGTTGGACGACATACTGAAACTGGCCTGAAAAGCATAACATTTCTCTTTAATAATGATGCACAGTGAATCAAAAAATGTTGTCAGGATTATAAAATTGACAGCACAGTCTCTAGAGTGTGGCGAGATCGATATCACTAAAACCACAACGATTTTTAAGACAAACTGGTACCTTGGCAAACGTGGATCCCTTGCCCTCGGACTCGATCTGTATAATCTGCGTCCTGCGCTGCAGAATCTGGTCGATGTCCTCCTCACAGAACTCGTCGCCCGCCTTGTCATCCTCCATCAGCGCCCCGTAGGCGCCTTTCTTCAGCAGCTCTTCAATGTCCTTCTTGGACATCTGGGATTGCTGCAAAACAACCGAGGAATATGTGTGAAGCCAAGCAAATTGATAGATTCGTGGCAACAATTGCAATTTCAGCAGAATGATGGTTAATACAACTTTTTCCTTCACCACTGAATTATTATAATTTTATAAATACTAGTACACTGTTGGCGGAATACAACAAAAACAATTATGTTATCGCAGGATCCGTAAACTGGGGAATTTTGATTGAATTATTGCTTTATGTCACATTGAGAGTATCTTACCCATAGGCGACGACCTGTAAACTAGAGAGTATTGTTCGCTTTAATTACGCGAGTTAAATCTTACGGGGTTGACGGCCTTGTCCCCTGCCATGTTTTGCAGTACAGCCTTATCCAGACCTAGTTTCAGGGAAGCTCGGTCGAACATTTCCCGCTCGTAGGAATTTCTCGTGATCAGTCTGTAAACTTTCACAGCCTTTTGTTGACCAATGCGATGACAACGCGCCTGGGCCTGAAACAACAAGTGCGAGTAAATAATCTTTTCAGTTACACCTGACTGACAACTGTTTGTAGATTAGCTGTCAGACAATGTCTTGGATACACCATAGGTCCAATCTAAATTGGTATACACAGACACACAGCTCCCACAGAACTAATTGTCCTGCGGTGTACTCTACAGCAGAGTGGTCGAGCATAGGACGAGTCATATACGCTAGTTCTTAACCCAGTGAGCGGCAGCCAAAATGCAAATCTCACCTGCAGATCGTTCTGAGGGTTCCAGTCAGAGTCGTAGATTATCACAGTGTCGGCAGCAGTCAGATTGATTCCCAGGCCTCCGGCTCGCGTACACAACAGGAACACGAAGCGATCCGACTCCGGCTTGCAGAACCTGTCGATGGCCTCCTGCCTGAGGTTGCCTCGGATCCTGCCGTCCAGTCTCTCGTAAATATGTCTGCAAACGTGACAGAAGCACTCGGTGAAACGGGGGCAATTTCTTGGATGCCAAGACCATTTTCCAATATCAATGAATGAACAGTGGGGGGACTTTGCATGGACTATTGGCCCCAGACTTACTTGTGGTGTATGAGGTAGTCCTCCAGGATGTCTAGCACTCGGATCATCTGGGAGAAGATGAGCACCTTGTGGTCGCCCTGCTTCAGTTTGGGCAGCAGCTTGTCCAGTAGCACCATCTTGCCACACGAGTTGACCAGCGCCATGTGCAGCTGCTCCTGGTCGTTGCCGTAGTGCTCGCGCGTGTCGTCCAGTATCTTCTCCTCTGCACCTGGACACCGCAACAAATGTGAGGATTCAAAAATGTATTTCTTATTTGAAAAAATAATAATTAAATTTCAAAGCATCAAACTTCGCTAACAGACATTTTATCCCATTATTCTACCCCATAATTGAGACAAACCAATCAATATGTGTAAGCATGGATATTGGCAAAAAAAAGAAAATTGAAAATAACAATCATGATTTATTATTATTATTATTATTATTATTACTATTAATATTATTATTATTATTATTATTATTATTATTATTATTATTATTATACTGTTATTTATATAATCATACTCGTCGCCTATGGGTGAAATATTCCCGCAGCGACGTTAAGCAATAATTCAATCAATATATAATCATACCATCTTCACTAAATGAAGAATGCTACTATCAAATCATATGGTTCATACTTAGTTTTGTATTGCAAAGGGAAATAAAAAGAATTCAAAATAAAATGCAACTATTGACATTTAAAGACTTTTAATTATCCCTTCAGCAAGTATCTAAATAGAAAATTGGCTATAGAGGTTAATGAGCGAGCTATTGCTTTACGTGGCATCAGGAATATTTGACCCACATAGATATTTATGGCTAGTTACTTACCCTTGACGAGGTACGGATGGTTGCAGCACTTCCGTAACTCCATCATAGTGTTCATCAGGTTAGGAACGTTGGCGTAACTGCCGGCCTTCGACAGGAACTGGAAGTTCTTTTCCAAGATGGCGCGGTAGTACTTCTTCTGAATGTTCGTCAGTTCAACCTGCGAACACAACCAATGGAGAAGTCTTTATTACCAAATGCAGTGGTGAAGTCTGCGCTACTGCATGGATGGGATGCAACATTCTAGTAGTAGAAGTCACAGAGGATCAGTGTTACATTATATCAAAATCTCACTCTTAGGGACTCTTCCTTGCAACTGGGCAAAGTGTACTCGGACAGATGTGTGACCCAAGCAAGATAGCGGGCAGCAAAGACTGCCCTTAGATGTGTGACCCAAGCAAGATAGCGGGCAGCAAAGACTGCCCTTAGATGCGCGATGTCACTGTACTAGACAATGTGGGGGATGCACCACCTCGCTAGTGAGTACAGGTTCCAGACAGTGTCGGTTACATTCCTTTGACAAAACTGTCCGAACACTAGTCTGTACTGAGGTGAAAGCAACAGCCCCCGGGATCAATGTTACATCATATGAAATTTTCACTCTTAGTTCAATGCCATGTTACTGACCTCCACAATGGTTTCTTCCTTTGGTGCGAGATTCTTCTCGACATCCTCCTTCAGTCTTCTCAACATCATCGGTTTCAGAATCTTAAACAAAAAAATATATATACAATTATTAAAAATGAAATGTCAGTTACGTATCATTAAAATACAGCCGGCATTTTTGTCCATTGGAAATCCACCGATTATTTCTCACGAATCTACAGTTTTCTGTTCATTATCATTTAAGAATGTACAATTTTGTAATGCATCATTTGAGATTGTGTGGACTTGTATTATTTCAAACCACAGTGTATCATCACTCACATATTGAAAAATATCTTGACTATAGTAAGGACCGAACTCAGACTTCTATCTACGAATCCTACACTCTACCACCTGAGCTATGCAGGCTACAAAGAAGTCAAACACAATTCATCAAGTCTTTTGAAACAGTCACATTTATCCAGCAACAGCACGTGCTGCACGACGTGTTCATGCAGGTTGTAACATCCCTCTCTTTATTTATTGCATGCCGTTTCAATTAATGTTTGACCCATAATGGACAGAACAATCCCCAGAGAGAAACAATGACTTGAGAACTGTAGTGTAGTCTTCAACAATGCCAAGAAGGTGCAGAGAAAAATGGCTTCTACCATTGACGATGATGCAGAAGAGTATATCAGCAAGATAGTACATATAGCTCACGATTCATATATTAATAAAGCAATAGATGAATACTTTCTTTATCAAAAGCGGGTTTCAGCATCAGCACCTAAATCTATGACAAATGTTCAAAGACACCGGTGCACTGATAGGTTATTGCCATGTTCAGTTTCTGTAGTCATATACAGTAGATATTTGAATTGCGATTTGAAGCGCTGTTTATGTCAGTGTCATATTAATATCCCCTTTTCCCAGGCTGCATTGGAATGCTTTCATGTTTGGTGGACTTGCCATAATTTCTGTGACAGTATTCTAGCTGTGTATCACACTCACTGTGAACTGGTGTTGCCTTGGGGGGCATTCAGGTCTGGCCTCGTGTTTCTAAAATATAAGTACATTCTAGTATTCCTTGCTTTCTTTTAATTTATAGGCAGTATAGATAACATATCCAGGATACTTTATAATGCGGATCTTACAGATGTGGCGTTTGTATGTCGATCAGAACAATGTCTGTAATCTGCGTACCCAAAACTGTGACTATCCACACAGTTTACCCTAGTACCTAAGAGTGGCCCTCTGCTGTAGTTCTCTATCACTGTGATGGTGTTTTATTTTTGCAAGTGGGGTCTTACCAATGCCTCAAACATCCATCTAAAGATCTTGTTGTTCATGTACTTGAAAGATCTTTACATGTAGTCCAGTCGTTGGAGGGTTGAACCGGGAACCAAGCCATATTTGGTATCAAAAGAAGCGCAATTTTATGTTCTACAAGATGTGAAAACTCCTCTTTGATCCTCCTTGGGGAACATCTTTTACAAGACGATTAATCCAGCATTGTAATTAGCCTTGTGTCCGAGCTATGACTTTACACCACATATATTGTATTATTACTACCCACCTATATAATATATTTTATTAAAGGACATATTGATATGATTCACGTTATTAGTTGTATTCTA
>JAUTBQ010196494.1:0-10028 GCA_032361185.1 Lepetodrilus ovalis | reverse complement strand
GTAGAAAGGTTTTTGGAAGTACAAACATGATTATATGTATGTCAAGTGAATGTACTTTGTAGTTGTAGCTAAGAACTCGTCAAAAACGGCCATAAATATATGTGATTGTATGCCTTTAAACAACATGAATACATGAATACATGAATACTACACAGGTTTACCAAAATCTGACTTGGGTAAATACCTCAAATTCAGGATGGCCACCAAGAACTTTAGCGAAAATCGAAAGAAACAAAATGTAATAAAATATGCCATTTGTCCCCAACTTTACGATCACCAATATTTGATGGATTCAACGCTACGGACAAAACAAGTTTGTTTTGACAGGTCACTTGTCAACAACACGTCACCGCTTTTGCAATATACAACTGACTATGCAGTATGCATGTGTTGAAAAACGTAATCAATCTTTGCGTTATGACCCGTGTTAGCCCTGTGGAACATCGACAGGGAATAACAATCTAGTTGTTTTCTGATTTGACAAAATAAGAAATCTGGATAACCTGCATGAGGATGTGGCACCAAGGACATCATGCACTTGGAGAATAGTATATGCACATCGATGTATTGGATTCCATTTATTGCAATGAATGGACGTTTATGCCAGGTTTCGGGGACAGTTAAGTTTGTTTACTTGGTTGATATTTTTTGCCAGTGTAAATACCCATGTAAGACACCAATACGAGTAAGCAAGTAACCATGTTTCTTACCAACGCATATTATAAGATCAAGTGAATAAAATATCACATTATCACTTCATGTATTTTATTTGAATGTCAAAAAGCATATCTACAACAACAAGTTTGGTATTTAAAAAGTGTACAGCTTGGAAATAGTAGGGGATCCCGTCAAAGGACGCTATTTTTAAGGGGGAAAACAAACAAAAACAGAGATTTAATAATACTCACGTTGTGATATTTGTTTTATTGTTGATACTGGTGATATCATAACATTCACAACATGCAGTAAGCATGAATTTGTTCAAAACAAATGTTCCATTTCAACAAAAATTGATTATGAAAAGCATGACCCTACAGAGTCAGCATTAGCAAAGAGCAACTCTTAGATATACATGTATATATATTTGTCACAATTATTATGAAAACAATAACTGAGTGAATTGTGCTGTGTATGTATGTTATGGTACACACGACCTCGCGCCTGTCATTACAGGAGTGTTCACACTATCCGAGCTGGAGCGACCAGTCGTTTACAGTCTCTATATCATTCTCTGAACAATCTGTGCGCAAACATCCAGTGGAAATAAGCCCACGTGCCGAGTCAGCATTTAGTGAGTGATGAAATATTGTAAGACGTCAGAAAACCAGATTCAGGTTCCTATTTAAACAACCTGAGTCTGCCTTTCTGACGTGTTACAATATTTCATCACTCACTAAATGCTGACTCGATCATCGTCATCTCGGCATGCATGTTATTCCCTCCGATTTTACGTATATCTACCTGATAGATATGAAAGCCTGTGGCTAATCATTTTATAATAAAACCATGCCCGTGTTGTGCACCCGCTGCTGTATTCCTGGTTTTAAGGGTCGCGACGACAAACGAGTTACATCCCTCATTTCTCACATTTCCCAAACAACAACAGACACACACACTCTATCTCTCTCTCTCTTTCTAACACTCACACACACACACATACACACACGTACGCACACACGCACACACATCGAAAAGTAAATTAACCATAATGCATCAAGCATCGTATTGAAAACAAGAAGTAGAAAGTGTCAAACTGCACGACAATTGTATTTAGTTCATACTTTCATCGTCTCTGTTATGAAAACTATTTCATATAGAACTATTTTGAAAATGAGTGATTGCTGTATGCTATTGATCAACTGGATAGTAATACTAGTAGTATGAAGTTCCATCCTTAAGACATCGTGCACGATATAATTATTTTGGCATTTAATAATGCATAACCTAATAATGTATTGTATGCTATACTGAGTTACACTACCGCGGCTCTGTCTGGCATGGCATGGAGGTCCGAGGATGAGATATCCACGAGTCGTGAAACCACAATGAGGTTAAAGACCACTTATGGCGCGAGTCCATGATACACTGGGGGCGATAAGGAGGCCGTATAGGTGACTAAAAACCAGTGTAATCAAATAATTAATGGCTGGAATGGATGGAAAATAACAGGCTTCATCATTGATTTACTTAAGTCACGACTGAACGAGTCCAGTGGTGAGTAACAAAATGAATAAATAGACATTGTGCAAACAATAACTGCTTTCACTGTATGGGGATGTCAATACCATGAGGGGGATGTCAATAGCATGAGGGGGATGTCAATAGCATGAGCGACCTTTACACGGCTGAGTAAGCCCCTTAGTACCCTGCAACAACGTCCCCGGGAGGCCATCAGAGCTGCAGTTCACGAAAGGATCGTACCTTAGCCCCAGCGTAAGTATAGACTTACGCCATAGCTTGTTTTTGAAAAACCACGTTGTCCGCCTATTTCACACCAGGACTCCAGTATAGTTCCTTCCTAAACCACGAGCCACGCTGCACCAGAAGGCGCGCCCTAGGGAACTCCTGCTATATCTGTACTGAGGCATCTAGCGTGGCAGTTATGTCCCGAAACCTCCTATTTGGGATATCTGTTTCTGTAGTGTGGCCCCAAACCACAATTGATATTTTTCTTCGCTAATCATCACTTAATGCTGTAAATGTCACAGCACAAACCAAACATTGAGACCGATACGCATCATACGATACATTGTTGAAGGTGTTTTTAAAATAGTTCTCAGCACATTTGCCGAGTTGGTGGAGGTAGAGAGAGTGGTCATCTGCTGGACAAAGGGGTACTGGCACACTGTCATGCAATCACTGGTTAGAATGAGATGTCCTGCAGAAGTTATGGCATTTCATGTTTCGTTCTAGCTTGGGAAAATACATATAAATCGTGTACACGAGAAGTAAATTATCTAACTTCACTTGCTCAAGTTGGGCAACCAGATAAATAAATCAATTGTTGATGATGGCAGTTAATATATCGCAGGCATATTCTATTAAAAGCATGCGTGTATTGTCCTTCCGAATTATATTTCTGAGATACGTCACGTGACCTCGGCTGGCGGTGTCACCCATGACGAGGAATTCACCACCTATCGTACCCGCATACGTTCCTACAGTGCCCCGGTGATGTGTGCAGTACGTGCTGTTAAATTGGCGATCAGCGTGCTTGTGTCTTGATGTCCTGGTGGCGGCCCCTGGTGGCGGTCTCAGACTCTCAGTGGTGACCACCATGCCATTGTTCGGCTAATAAATGTTCGGCACGAAATATTACTAGCACCGCTCCTACAACAATGAATGTGAACTATTGCAAGGAAAGTTTCATTCCCAATCGATGACTGTCCTTAACGGCAGAACGTTTACCCACGTAGGCAGAACGATTTTATTGTGCGTCAAACCTGTTTACGTTTGATTAATATACACGTGCTCTTTCTAAGTAAGTATTTCGTTGGTACCTAATTCCATACAATGTTATCGAACTAAAATTGAATTATGCTTGGTTTCCACTGCTCTGTAAGGTCAGATGAATCGCCCCAGACTACGACCGCTCATGACCCATTAGTGAAGCAATAGAAAACTGATACGTAATAGCTAGGGAAAGAAGACGTACCAATCAGTCATACTGACAGAAACATGGTCCACGAAAGGTTATCGGGCTAAACACCCAAATTATGCAGTGTATGCTGATTGAATGAATGTTGCATTAATAACTCATATTTAGTCAAAAACGACCATAGAAATACATTCATCTAGCCCAGATCGGAATTTCGATTACTTGTATATAGATTTTTCACCAAATATCACTACGATAGCATGACAGTTCAGCCTAAATTGAACCACAGCTATACACAGGCGACTTAATTAGGCCTTCCCCATACCCTGTGATTCCTTCTTCCATGAAAGTCTAGTAAAGTGAATTTACTCGAGTCCATCAACAAATTGGTTGACAAAATAAACGTTATCTGAAAGTTATCTATCCGTGATATACATTATATACATGATACACGGATAATTGAGTAAAACCAGCATGTTCAGTACAGTCCCTGCTTATCACTTGAGTAATTCTTCAAATGTTCGTTATCAATACGTGATAATAGAGATGCAGACAGGTTTAGCTAGGTTAGAAGAGAAAATAATGATATCCTACTCTACTCTTTTATTATCACGACAGTATGTGACTTCATAAATTCGATTTTGTTCAGGTCTATCTGGATGTCTATATACTACTATCCTCTAGAAGTCAGATCTGTACGGCCATGGCCTAGTCTAAGCCAGATCCTGAATAGCCTAGTGTAAGCCAGATCCTGAAAAGCCTACTGGAAGCCAGATCCTGAAAAGCCTAGTGTAAGCCAGATCCTGAACGGAAGCCAGATCCTGAATAGCCTACTGGAAGCCATATGACCCATGGGATGCCAGGTCCTCTATGACCCTGGGTATCCTTTCACGAAGCTCTCTTATCCACTAGGAGACAATTGCGCCCTCTTTGCCGATAGCTAATACACTGCAATGAGACCGCAATAGTCTCGTAGTGGATAAGCGAACTTTGTGAAATGATACCCTGGTCTGTCGTTATTGAGTTGTATTGAGTTTATTGTCGGGAGAGCAGTTATTTGTTTGCCTCTAATTATGTATCACCTCCACATCTTTCATGTAGGAGTAATTAGATCAGTCTGACACAGTTACTCACTCAAGTGAAGCGTTTCTCGCCACGAATTCTCTGCCTGGTGTTCCGATGGAAGCAGTGATGTCAAAGGAAGGATAATACACTGCGGATATCCACAGACAGTGCGTGCAGGCAATGGAGGTCTTGAAGAATAACTGACACCCGTAACGTGATAGTACACATTTGTTCTCATTCAAAGGCAGGAATAGTGTGAGGTTAACATAGTACCAGTCTATACGGCACAGACGTCTATTTATCAACCAATAACACGCAGTAGACATCGCTTTCAAATAACAAGCCATATTTACAGCAGTAAATATCATTTGACCCAATATTAGCTCAAATATTTGATTGCTCTGCCATTGTGATGTCAATAATGTTGATATCGCTTAATTAACTCAAATATTCGATTGTTCTTCCATTGTGATATTATCGCTACCATTGTGAGGTCTATTGCTATTATGTCACAGTTCACAGAAACTTCACTGTAAATATTTTATACGATGTGCCATTTTGTTTCTTAATGACTTTAAATGATATTTGGCGATAAATAGAATCTCACTCTCGTGTTTTGGAATATCAAACATATCAACACTCGTCGATTTATAACTTTCACGACTCGTTTTGATAGTTGATATGCCAAGACACTTGGGTTAGATTGTCTATGTAGCACGATAATAAAGTGGGATCGTCTCAAAATATGTCGATTGGACATGCTTAACAGAGCAATAGTTACATACATGTATTAGTGTAATCAGTACCCTAGTGTCAGTACTCACAGCATGGTCATTATAACGCGCATTTACCACATGACAAAAACATCTTTGATTGATATTTTATATGATTTATACTACTGTATTATTTGCTACATTATATTTACAAAATCGCACCATTCCTATTTTTCCTTGTGGTATAATTTTCAAATTAAGTCGCATTAATATAGCAAGCATTTCCATTGATTGTGTCTAAATAGTCGACTTGTATGTCACAGTTTTGTAATCCATGGTCATATTATCCAGTTACACCAGGTTCACGAATGTCCAGTAAAACCATAGATTAGATAATCACATTCTCTTAGGAATCTTAGAGGTACATTCTACCAGGAATCCTAAGGTCACATTCTACCAGGAATTCTATTCACATTCTATCAGGAATCAGGCTGTTACATTCTACCGAGAACATCAGTTCGCATGTTACAATGAACATCCTGGCATCATTATTATTACCATTAATAACAGGATCAATACCAAATTATGTAAACTGACGACCAAGAAATGTTCAAATTGAAATGGGAAATGTGGATTATCTCAATCCGTTAGTAATATGAGAATGTGTCAGCTTTAAGAGAGACTGTGGTTTAGCGCCGGATTCTGTAGCACACTCTCATTGGAAATATTTCCGGGAAGTCAAATACTACAGCAGTTGCTTCACAGTGCGGATAGGCCCTGAATCACAGAGGTAGGCGATCAACTCGTGGAATAGTCTAATCACTCTAGCGATATGCTTATTATTGTGAGCCGGAAATTGAATAGGACGAAGGACGAAGGACGCCGTTATCTCGCTAAGCAGTCGGAGTCATCTAATACAGAGAAACCGGCTGTGGACGAGTATGGTTGTACGTCCCAGTACTCGCCTTAGGAACAATCAACGCGTACAGAACCTCTTTACATGAATAATTCAGCAACCTCCGCGAACTGCACAACAGCCATGTGGAAGAATTAGTAGCTCTTTCAATGAACTGTATCTAATTAATTGTATAATGAGAAGGTTGAGGCATACAATTGGGATTGCATTCACATTATCGTACTGACTCAGCCGATAGTTGAAAATTGGCTACGATTTTGAAAAAAATATAAGTGAATCGGTAAACGGTCCATTGCATCTCTTGTTCCTATCACGGCGCGTAGCATCGGGGGAACATTACCTCTTGTTCGTGATTTAGGACGGTATGCTCATTCCTAAACCATATTCACACGAATTGAGCCTATCGAGGATATTGTACTTCCGCATTCAGTAAGGGGTTCTGTGGATCAGTCATACCATTTGGATCATCACTGCCATCAGAGTCAGCGGCTGCCTGTGTCTTCCGGTAATATAGCCAGTATGAGTTCATCTTCCAAATGTAAAGATACTGAACGTCACACCATGTATTGTGGTCAGATGTCTGTTTCATTAGGAGACTGTGCACAGGTTATTGAGGAGAAGTCCATTATGGAGTCTATTATGAACGATGATTAATTGCCATGTGTCGTCCTGCGACCCCGACTTAGGAAAGAAGTAGCAGGGTATAACGGCTGAATGAACTATGCGGTGGATTTAGATGCGAGAATTTGGAATAATCCAGGAACGACCGTAATACATACTAATTAAGGGGACGAGTGATGCTGTGCAGGTCCCTAGCTAGTTCCAGTCCATGAATAATGAGTGGAGACATTGAGACACACTCTACCAGGCCAAGACATCACGAGACATCACGAGACTCAGGCTACTGCAGCTGTTCAGTCACTTGCTATGTGATGAACATGTTGACCAAGATAAGGCACACTGCCGTGCTACAGTCGTTACAACAATGCCGGGCGTTGTAATTCCTTGGTTAACTATCATTTGCCGCAGAAATGAATACTTATTGATATCGATTTCAAATATTGTATTATATGTTAACTGTAGTTAAGACGATCACGTAATGTTGAACCAATAAACGTCAGTAACCATTCATAAGGACCAGACAGAAATTATCAACTGGGTGTGTTCCTCGTACTTATAGATCAGTTTATGTATGAATGTGTGAATCATTTATTATAATAGCATAGTATTTGTTAGATGAGTGTTCAACCTTCCGGAGTTGTATTAATTGAAGTTGGCCGTATTCATATGTATAATATATTCACATATAGGGTGATGTGCCAACCCCAGTACCAATACACCCCCAAACCACCACCACCTTCACCACCACCTTCACCATCACCACCACCACCACCACCTTCACCACCACCACCACATTCACTACCACCACCACCACCACCACCTTCACCACCACCACCACAACCTCGGCGGATGTTTTGCTAACACACTACTACTACTACTAATAATAATAATAGTAATACTAGTCGACGACCACGACCCACGACAAAGTGGTTATGATATAAGAATGTACATGTATTTGCTCGACAAATAGCAGCACGGCAAGTTTGAGGTGGACTGTCTGCTAGACTAGTTACTACTTAGCCGCCTGTCATATATAGCTCCAGGTATTACAAACTCATAGAATCTAAACATAGTGAATGTCAACATATGACACGCTCATGATGCATGCATTTGGTGATACTCAAGCATACACTGACTATAACCTAGTCATAACCTGTAAACAAAGACCTCTATATCAGAGTTCTAATCATATAGGTAGTGTTATCTCCATATCTATCATTCCACATCGAACGTTATTATATGAGAACACTGTATTAAAATTATCGTTATTATTATTATAATTATTATAATTATTATTATTAGTATTATTAGTATTATTATTATGTAGGAGTTCAATAGGTGGAGATGTAATTTAACATCGACTGCGTCAGCTGCAGTGGTTAATTGGAAGATAACAAAGATATCCCACCTGTTGAACATCGATAGCATCACGGCATATAAGCCATTGAACGAAATTGTAAGCTACTATTAATTATTAGTCAACAATTTCGACGAACTATTTTGCCGGACGAATTATGGTCTCGTCAAGCCAGTGTCACTGCTGGTCGACAAGTTTTATTTGTAGAGAATATTTTGTTTGCTACGAAACCATAAGATAATATGAACAATATGACTGGCAGATTTGTTAATTACAATAGACAGTCTACCGTTATTGTTGTTGTTATTGTTGTCGTCGTTGTTGTTGTTACCGTTACATCATGATGCCTATGTCTATAAACTAATACTACGAGAATTGCATATTCATTCAGTAACAAATGACAATAATAATTCAAAATAGAATAACCACTTGATGATACATAACACATTATGACGGACATCCGTGGACCTTGTTGGAAATGAAACATGTTGATATTGGAAACTAATGGAACAAGTGCATTGACAATTTAATTAGTGCTGATTAGCCTCTGGCCATTTGAATGTGCATGGGCCAGTAACCGCCTACGTCGAACATTGAGGTATTAATTCAGGTCGACGTCATCTAATCTTAAAATAACACGGAAAGTTTAGCTCAATGAGATTTGGGAATTGTGCCCTGTTTTCATCAACAACTTATTAATTCCTAATTTATTAATTCCCAAATAAATACTATCAAGTTCAGACTTGTATACAATACCTTGAGTTTAAATTCAAACAGACTCTCTCTCACACACACACACACACACACACACACACACACACACACACACACACACACACACACACGCACACACACACAAACCATGACTCACATCGCAGGAATGGGATTCTTTCAATCAGTTGAATCACTGTATATTATTCATAGCATAATTTATAAAAACACATTACGATTACAACCATGCTTTCGTCTTTGTCTGTCAACAAAACAGTCCTATATAAATGTATTCTACTTTCGTTTTTCACTTTTATTAATCGATTTTAGCTCTGAACATTCAACACGGAAACGTTAGCATCAATTAGCATCTATTTCAAGCCTAAAGTGGAAATAGATTACTTGTTCTGGGATGTTATTTATAAAACATCTAAGAATATTCTTAGAAGGCATTATTTAAGAAAGTTCTCAAACGTGAGAGTACCTTTTAGGACTTCTCAGATAAAAAAAATCGAGACTGAGATTATTAAATTCGCTGACAGGTCCAATTCTACAAAACGATCGTAGAGTTACCCTAGAATCGTAACTGTCTAAATATAATCTAATATTGTAAAGTCCTATGTCCAAAGTTCTGGCCCCCTGATTTCAAAACTCTCTGAGTACGATTTCATGCTCAAGCTAAAAAAAATTAAGAGGATTTGTGAATAAAACTTTGAGTTGAACATGAAATACTCGTTTCGTAATCTCGGTGCTTGATGATGTCAACAAGTTTAAAAATCCATGCTGAAAACTATACCCTCATGCTCTCCTGACAGCGAGAACACAACAGTCTGTGTTACACGCTGTCACACTACGAGGGTTTTCGGTGTTCAGCATTATACGGAATGTTATTGGTGTAAAGTTGCAAAATGGCAACATCCAAAAACGGTGCAAATGTTCAATTTAGAAACTATCAATTAACGATTGATAACGTCTAAATTCCAAACAGTAGACCTTTTAATTAGTCCTTTATCTCCTTAAAATATAAGTCAAAGTACCGTTTCCTAC
>JAUTBQ010196483.1:0-10028 GCA_032361185.1 Lepetodrilus ovalis | reverse complement strand
CGTGGTCAAACGAGTTGACCTACCGACCTTCCGCACTCCGTGGCATGCGCTCTAAGGTTTGTGCCACGGAGTCGGTATGCATCAAGTCTTTTGAAACAGTCACATTTATCCAGCAATAGCACGTATTGCACGACGTGTTCATGCAGGTTGCATGGAACATGATATACATGCGTGATAAACCAGCCGGAGAGCGGGGTCGTGGAAGTTAGCCCCAGATAGCGAGCATGTTCACGAAACGCACGTGAAATCACAAGGACTTGTAGAGCGGAGCCAGTAGATCGACGTCTGACTTGTCAAAACCAGTCAACAAAACCTTTTTTACAAACTTAATAAAAAAAAAAGTCATAAAAATTATCCTTACGTTTGCATAAATTTGAATTCAGTTATTAAAAACAGCCCAATTCTAAATTCCATCATATGTTCATACACTGATAGAGACAAGGGAGGAAGCGCGCTATCAAATGCATATAACTTTCTAAACGACGACCCTGCTCGGGCGTTCCTAATAAATTAAGATACGCACATGTGATTGGCTGGCATATGCATATGCAAATTAGTACAGTACACAAATAACTAGGGAAGGTGAAAGTGGAGTTTCCGAAGTCTAAAAATAGGACGAATAGAATCGTCTGTTACTAGGATGTTATCCTATACATAATGAACAGAAAACTGTAGATTCGTAAGAAATAATCGACAGATTTCCAATGGAGAAAAAAATGGCGGCTGTATTTTAAAACTGACGAATCCACATAACAATCATAGCAACGCCCCTTACCTGGGTATCATTTCTCGAAGCTCTCGTATCCACTATGAGACCATGACAGCCGTGTATAAGAGAACACCATGACGGTGCTTATGCTCTCGTATAATGGATCTGAGAGCGCCAAGAAACGCCACCATGGTTACGACTCTTGTAGAGTTTTGTCAATAAGTGAATAACGCAGACAAGACCATCTACATACAGGTCCATAAGTTGCCTCCAGTGGAAAGGTTAAAAGTCATTAATTTTCTGGGAATATCAGCTAATACTGTAAAAACGAATAATAGGATATACTGTAGTTCCTCATATTGGTACGAGGTTAACTAGTTGTTAACAAAGTCAACGAACGTAAGTGGTTGCAGACAGACAGACAGGTAGACACAAACATTTATTTACATTAAATATTTACATAAAATATAAAAAAGAAATAAAATAAGCACAATATATAAAATAAAAATTGAGGCATCCAATGCGGATTATGAGAGACATGTATATATATGTTACAGGCAATGTGTGTAATCAGGCAATGTGTGTACTTGGCTGACATTGTCATTGAATTTTGATTCACCGAGTCAATATTTAAAATGCCTGCAAAGAATAAATGAGTGCCTATATTTGACAGAATGTTTGACGTGAGTTTGCTGTATTTATTTTTAGATAATGCGTAGTTTTTCATAGGTATTCAAACAATTATGTATGAATACATATACAAAATATATGCAATTATGTTTGAATACATATACCAATGTTCATTTTCTTTCATCAAACTCACCCATTTAATCTAACAAATAAAGTGAGTTAATATGTAATTTCACATTTTAGTTTAAATTGACTCAGTGAATCAAAATACATTGAAAATGTCACCCGAATTGTTCAAAAGCATGAAATTTGGACTCACTATTTGGGAAATTTTTGGATATAGTGCCAAGTTAAAATTTGGCTGTGGCATGTTCTGCGCATGCGCAAACACGAAAATAATCTATTTCTTTAACTGTCCGATATAAAGTGAAAAAAACCGTATCGTTTTTATTTAATAATGGTATTGTTTAGTTGTTAATATAGTATTTCAATAGAAATTATGCAAATTACCACACTGTGCATGCGCAAACAGCGTTTTAGCTTGTAGTTTATGTAGATGCGGTTAATATTGTGATATTTCATATATGTTATGTTTTTGTTGACTATAAGGAGTCTTTTGAGCCATATATCTAATACATATCTATATTAAACCAAAGAGAATTGATTTGAAACGAATATGAGTGTACAGAAGACGTTGAATTGATAACACAACTCCTGAATTGCATATTCGAAGATCTCTTGTGACGACATGTGATGCTCAATTGATATCAGTAGTTGATACACGTGTAAACTCCAATTCATTGCATATGTTAGGGCTTTACATTCGCACAAGATGAAGATGGACGTTCATCAATTTGACGAATTGCGCACAAACATGTCATGAAATTCAACAATTTAGTTACTGATCGCTGGTTCTGAAACTTATGCTATACATAACGACTAAAAACAGCTTCTGAAAGTAGTTCGTTGTACCACTATTTCGTCATATCCAACGTAGCTGTTTTGGAATAAATGTATGCTTAATTGCTTATAAAGCAAGCTAACAAACATAATAACTGTGTGGAATTTGATTTAAGACCGTCATAGAATTAACCAACCCGTATAAGATGATTGAGAGTATAGGTCCAGAAGTAGCTGATTTGAATAATGGTTGAAGTTGTACGGAAAATAGATCAAAATATTACGAGCAACAATGGAAAGTTCAAGCTACATTTCGGCGAAATAGCAATAGGTTTTCTTGTATTGAGGTCTTGCAAAAAAAGCGTTGAGAAATTCTTTCCAAGAGAGAAAGTAATGCATATTATCACCAGTAATTAAAGCTATTACAGATAAATATGTGATTACAAATAATTTTAAAACTTGACCAAGCACAACAGTTTTGTCTCAAACAATGTACTATTATACACGGTGCAGCTAAGGGAAGCAGAATATTACTTCTGTTTACCTCAACTATAATACAATTGTCTTCAGATGGGACTGGAAGAGGGAAAATGTGATGCCCCATATTCTGAAAATAGTTCACCGATTGCCAGAGGAGGTGTAAATTGGATGACACGAACACATATCGTTATCTGACATGGGTATACTACAATAAGGAATTAATTACTCTGATACTCTGCCATGCATGTTTTCATAAAACTACTGAAAGTCCAAAGGTATCAGTGAAAATGATACTCTGCAGTAGTTGTTCATAAAGTATGCTACTTCAAGTCTGGACCTAAATAGGCTGATGCTAGATGGTATCCTCATACATGCATGAACTCTGAATTACGTTTTCTTATCAGGAAAAGAAATAGACAGCATAAAAAATTCAAGCTAACCAATCTAACTGTACACTGGACTAGATTCAAAGAATTTAGAAATTATGTTGTTACAGCCGTCCGTAAAGCAAAAAGAGATTATGCTAGAAAAGTTGATGACAAAATAAATTCAAGTCATTGCAAGAAACAATGGTGGAATCTTGTTAAACAATATTTTAAAAGAAAACCGGATAATAATACTTTCCCTCCAATAGTATATAAGGATATAGTTTATCAATCGGACACAGAAATATCAAACGCTTTCAATAGTTACTTTGCAGAACAGTCCAAAATTGCTAACCCAAATAAAGATATCACCAACATTAAATCACAAATAATTGAAATACCTAATATTTCACTTAGCCAGCAGGAAGTTCAGGATGTGCTACTATCTTTAGATATTTCCAAAGCCAATGGGCCAGACGACATTAGTAATAGGCTGCTTAAAATGACTGCTAAAGAAATTTCTCAACCTCTCGCTGAAATATTTAACGCCAGTCTAGAACAATCATGCTTTCCTCTTGTTTGGAAAGAATCCATTGTATGCCCTATCCATAAAAAGGGAAGTCGCAGTGATTGCTCAAATTACAGACCAGTTGCACTCACAAGTTGCATAGCTAAAGTGTTCGAGAAATGTATCTTTAAATATGTATTCAATTACTTTAGAGATAATAATATACTAACTAAGCTCCAATCTGGTTTTATGCCTGGCGATTCTACTGGTTACCAGTTAATATCACTTTATAACTTTATTGCAAAGGCTTTGGATGAAGGCAAAGAAGTACGAGCTGTTTTTTGTGATATAAGTAAGGCCTTCGATAAAGTCTGGCATAAAGGAATCTTGGCTAAATTATGGTCATATGGAATAAGAGGTAATTTACTTCAATGGTTTACTAGTTATTTGGAAAATAGGTCACAACGAGTTGTTATTAAAGGCTGTAAATCTACTAGTAAACCAACAGAAGCGGGTGTCCCTCAAGGCTCCGTGTTAGGACCTTTGTTATTTTTAGTTTACATAAATGATATTGTGGATAACATAAATTGTAATATTCGCCTCTTCGCTGATGACACATCTATTTACCTCACGGTTGATAACCCGGCTATCACAGCTAACATTATAAATAACGATCTAAACACTATTTCTAAATGGGCAGGAAAATGGCAAGTAAATTTCAATCCACAAAAAAATGAATCTATTTTTTTTTCTCGTAAACTAAACCAAACCCCCAAAATTCCTCTGGTGTCACCGTGATGCAAGGAATTATAAAACAGCCAACCAATTAAATAATTATCCCAACATTTTTGCTGTAAAAACTATCCAATGAAATAGCGTGTACAGTGATCGAAATTCAGAAAATATTAGATATTGCACAGACATATAGAATGGCATCTACCAACTTAATAATAATTATTTTTTGCGATGAACACTATTTTATTTACCGAAATATCCAAGCTGTTCCACCCGCTGTTCCATATATTTCGATGGATAAACAATCAATAAATGACAGACCCTATCAAAACATTCACGTCTGTGAATCACAGTGTGATTGAAAAATTTAATAATTACTCTAAAAACAGTCATTACATTGACATAGTTTGTTGCTATATTGAAGTCTAGATATCTGTGGATATAATGACATACTATCTGGAACAAAGATTCGCCAAAATTTAGCAAAATGTGAGGGCAGTGACCACCATAAGCTGTCCACCTTTACCAGCTGTTTACCAAAACATACGTTCAATCGTTCAAATTATACATTTTGTGAATGGCTTACCTGCACAACTTTTCACATTTTATGCGCTGGCAAGGGTCCGAGGGAAACCTAAAATAGTGTCACTTCTCTCTAGTAGCCTTCGGTACACCCGAAAGCATATCAATATACCATTACTCGGCTGATGATAATATTCGAGAAGTGTTGACATGTGTGTTTTAAAAACACCAGTTTTAACCAACCCCCGGAAATTGATAAGCGCGATTTTTACTGTATCGCCCTATTGCCATTATTAAATTAAAATAATTTCAGAGTTGCATTGTTTAATCCCAAACTATACAATGGAAGGGAAGGGGTATTGTCAATAATAGTTGTCCATTGTTTTGGAATATTTGTAATTACAAAATAGTCGAGGAATGTGCCTTTTATAACATATGTTTTTCAATTTCTGGAATGACATGATTTCCATTCAAATCACATACATCTTTTATGTGTAAAATTGCTTCCCACCCCCAGTAACTGGTGATTGCCAAATTGATATGCTTTATTCTCTAGTTGTCTGGAAATCGTATTTCATTATGGCATAAAAATCTCAAATTCTAATAGTCCATTATATATCCCAGTGTATATTAAAATGTATCAATAGTAATTGTATATGTACTAACATAATTGAATTGTACGTTCTCTATGTCACCACATATGTAACGTGAATTTTGAGAATAAATCTATTTTATTTTATTTTATTTGCATAATATTTACAATTTTCTGAGAGCGTGCCTCGTCTGAACAAGTAAAAGATAACTAATAACATGGACCCTGGGCGTGCGGCGTACATACCTATTGAACATATACATCTTAGCACATTACTATTAATCAATGCTTATTAGTCAATGCTTTGATTAATAATTGTAACAAAACATCTTACTTTGCACGACTTTAGCATCTTCTCCCACTAGAACATTGCCAAGTGACTGTCGGTAATCTCTAATCAATGGGCTTGACCATCTGTGTTTGTTCACTGTCATTGTTATCTCCAGAATACAGAATGTAACTAAACAACCTGTGAGAATACCCATCAGGTAGCGCGATCCTCTGTTGAGCAGTCCCATGCTGGCTGCAGTATAGACACTTTAACTCCCACTTCCCCAACATGAGTATATGATATAGGCAAAAAGCAGTCATGCGTACGTCGATAAAGTGGGAATACGCCCGCCGTAACTTGGTCGGATTAATCTTACCAATTAAGGGATAATGACACCTCGTTAGGATAAGCTACCGTACTTCGTCGGGTTAAAAACAAATGAAATAGAAACGAAAGAGTGAATTTGAAACGACAATTGTATTTTAGACACATCCATTAATCATAAAATTATATGTAAAATATATGTAAAAATGTTACTGGACACAATCACCAACACTAACCAGAGGGGATGACAAAGAGGGGACAACTATCAAACATTACTAGCATGATTTGTCCACCCGAAAGTTGTTAGTTACTGATGAACTTATTCCCCAACAATCGATAGTGAAAAAAACAACAACACATTTTATATGAATTACGGTTACGGACCCATAATTATCTTGTCTTTGAAGCATCGTGATCCTATATAGGAAACTGACCGAACGTTTCGAGTTCTCCCTTTGCGTGAAGCGAACCACTGTTCAGCACTATTCCAAGATGCTAGTATACATTCTTGGAATATTCCGTTTACCATACACCGGTGGAAAGGTTTTTGGAAGTACAAACATGATTTTATGTATGTCAAGTGAATGTACTTTGCAGTGATACCTAATATAAGAACTAATCCAAAACAACCATAAATATATGTGATTGTATGCCTTTAAATTGCAATAAACGTTTCAAGCTCCGATAATCGCGCATTCATTCGGGTTTTTCCGTATCGTTTCTTATGATTCGCGCTACCGTAACGCATAGTTGCACATAAAATTCACATAGCGAGCTATACTTTCCTATAATTGTGCATTTTTTTGCATAATTTCCGGTAGATGAGGCGTTCTCAATCCCATAGTTATGCTTTGCTTGGTAGTGTCGCTACTACAATCCGATAGTAGACAATTCATTAACGTCAACTATATATTTACTGCTGATTGTTAAAACAGCTACTTTTATCAAACATGAGATGCGAATATGCACCCTTGATTATTAGTATGTGTATATATTTTTCCTGTAACCTAATGTATTTCTCCATGTCACATGCTCTGTACTGATAGTCACGCCACGGTTCCCGTCGGCTGGAGGGCTGGAGGGCTGGAGTGCCTGATGCTGCGATACGGTACATGGTCGCGGAGACCTTCACCACCGACCTTACAGAGACAACCAAGTGGGACCACTGGTGATAGTTATCATACCGAAGCAGAGGTGGATCCAGGGGGTGAGGGTGGGGGGTAAACCGGGTGGCTAGCCCCCTCCCATTGTGGAATTGGTAAATTGGTAACATGGGTAGCCTAATATTACAAGTATTTGTGCATTAATACTCTTGGAAAGGTTGGTTCCATCACTTGATTATTGATTGCATTACTTTGATTCATTACATGATTCTATTCGGTTAGTGTGCACTTGTAAATATAGCCATTATGGTAGTATTTTAGGTTCCAATTTGGTCTTTTGTAATAGTCACATTTCGGCAAGCTTAATATGTGATCTAACAGCCCCTTGGCAGGCCTGCGCTCCCACCCCCGACACCACTTTCAAAAATTCATGCATCCGCCATTGCGAAGATTACATCTACCCTGATTCCCATTGTGAGTGTGATAGCGGCTCGACTGTACCGTTATCAGAAAGTAAGAACTGCTAATCGTCATGCTCAACAGATTACTCGATTGTCATCCAGGGTATCCTTTCACGAAATTCTCTTATCTACTAACAGTCTGGTAGCGCTCTCTTAACAGTGTTATTAGCTATCGGCAAAGAGAGCGCTACCAGACCAAGGGGTGCTCCAAACCTCCGCGGGCAACACGTACACATGCCTACGGAGCATATATACTCTCCCACAAAAGAAACGCATAGTTGTTCTATATTCTCTTATGGCTTCCTTATTTTAAGACCACTTTAACGACTGATTATCAGTATGGCATGTAAAATGCCCAAATTGCACATGGTGACTGGAATGTGTCCGATGTGTTCATTAATCAAGAAAGTAGCCACGTAAATGATAAAATTTCCCTACACGGCGGGGTTGAACACAATATCTGGTATGGCCTCCACCGGTTTGGAACACTGCTGTGCAACGTCTACTCATTGACTGTATAATTATCTGCATTCGACCCTGTGGTATTCTTGCTCATTCATCCTGCTTTGCCTATCGAAGTTCATGAAGCTTATGAGGTTGCAGTTGACGTTGTCGTAGTGCAGACACTCTACGTAGACCAGTTACATTACAAGCAGTTGCTGTTGCTTTTGCAATCGGACAACGTAGGTGGAATACCCTGATACCGTATACCGATTCTTAGCTGCATATGTGACACTTGGTCTATCAGCTCTTGGTCGATCTTTTATCGATTCATGTTGTTGCTAATCGTTCCGAAAGCCGCGCAATTGTACTTGTTGGACATCATAATGTTTCGGGATTCTTGGTCCACTCTTGGTATATCGAAATGCGCTCATAGCACACTGTTTTTGCTTTCGCTCATCAGATATCAAAACCATTCACGCGTTTCATAAAAATGGAAGTCTGTCCGTCATAATCTGACGAAAGCTAGTTTAGTAGGCCTATTCTCGATAGTTAGAGGCAATGAAGTGGAGATGCTTTCCTTGGAGTAGACGAAGACTGTTGTCCTACTGATGCTATCTCCAGTGGACGCCATTGGATATTTACACACCTCTAAGGAGACGTAAGGAAATTAATAAATACAAAAACTTGTCATTCCATTTTAGGGCTTCTTTGATCATATTGATAAAATCACACCTTATTCCTTCAATTACGAGAGACTACCTATATACGTGAGCAATCTCAGATTCTCGTCTTTGATATCAACTGATGGATGTGAACGACATTCATGAAATAGGGTAAAGGTATACTCCCAAACAATCGAGCAGTGTATACAAGTTTCAATTGAAATGTGATATGATGTACGTCAATTGCGCGTGTAAAAGTATTCTCCAGTGATGTGCGACAGTTTAGATACGCCAAGTTTTACTCTCGTATCACGTCCTGTGCTTGCATTACCATTGTTAATATATCTTAAAGGAAAAGGAGATGCACTGTACGTATTTGATTTATTATTTATTTTAGTATACATCAATAGTATACTAAAGGTAAAATGTGAAGCGACACCCTTAATATTTGGCATATGCATCAATTAGTATAGTATTTCTTGGTGTACAGTAATTTTTAAATAACATCTATAATTTTGATATTTGAGGGTTACTTGTCATTACTAAGACAAGTACGTTTGTTGCGGTCCTATATGTAACAACGGTCCAATATGCAACCCCGGTCCTATGTTAACTAAACTGTCCTATATATAACAACCCAAAATTCTTAGGTGCACTAAATGTAACAAAATCGGTCCTATATGTAACAACGACCGGTCCTATATGTAACAACGCCTTTTCCACATTAAAGGCATACTATCACGGTTGATTGACCTAGATAATGGCCAAACGATTTACTGTCTGAGACTATTTACGTTTGATTTGTACACCCAAATGTTGTTATTTACTGGTATACTAAGTCCTCAACATTTGATATTTATAATACATTTCATATTTTATAATAATTATTAGTCCTAACTAATAGTTATCTTATACTGTATTTGATGTATTCATGATATATGAAGCAATCGTAGTTCTTTCATCGTACTCGTTAATATAAAGGACAAACAACTAAGATTGTTCAGGTTGGTATATAAACAGTAAAATCCAAAAACAGTTTGTTGAAATTGAATTTTGCCTACCGTAAAGCGGTAGAAAGGTTTTGGAAGTACAAACATGACAGTAGTCACGTGACTTATTTACATTTTCCCGTTCTTACTCTGTTTACTCCCTTACCTATATGGTTACTCCCTTACCTATATTATCATACTATATTTGATGTAAAGAGTAGAATATATGTGGAGTTATATGGTGTAAGGATATGGCAATTTTATGTTAAAGGGGCAACTTCATACTTGCACGTATTTAATCATAATTTTTTAATATTTTTATTATTTTTCTAT
>JAUTBQ010196472.1:0-10029 GCA_032361185.1 Lepetodrilus ovalis | reverse complement strand
TCATATTCAAATAGTATACATAAGTAGAATTTATTAAAAATAATTTACTTTCATCCTCTGAGACTATTGACAGTCTAGGAAACAGTGTATGCGGCTTCGTAGATAACCAGTGCAAATATATCCGGAAGAACCTAGCGTGCATGCACGGAAGCAAGAACTATTAGCTCATTCGAAGATATTGGTTTCAGAACCGGTGTAGCAACCCCAAAACACTCCCACAGCAAGCTCACCCTTATAGAGTGCTTCAGCCCCAAAACACTGAATATGTATAATTTGGTGCTATGCATTGTATCCCAAAGCTAAAGCCTAGGTTTATTAATTCCTTTGAAATCGTTCCCCGATTTGAAATAAACAGCGCTACATTGATGAATTATCCTTCATTTGGGGAATTCACGTTTGAATATTATACAAAATATGCATGCATAACTAAAAATGGTTTGAGTGAAAGATTCAGAGTCGGTCCTGATACTATATAATTATACACATAATAAAGTACTTGCGTGCCAACTTTCATGGTTTTACCTTTATCACTTATTTGGCTTATCTGCTTCAACGGTTGGGCGGGATGTAAACCGCTAATATATTACATCCACTTTCTGTTGGAATTGTAATTACGTTTCCTATTAGAATTTACGACTTGTGATGAACTGAGAACAACCACACTCTGTTCCCGAGTGTAGCATTACTATCTGCCTTTTTAATCTCAAATAAACAATAATTAATGTGTATCCAAGTACACGAACATCAAAAAGAATATTTTTCTAATAGTTTCAGGTCGCTTTGGTCTATCTAAGAATGCCAAATGATTTATGTTTTTATATTAATATTTACTTGCAAATCGTGTAAGGTATCAAAGTAACCCCAAAATTAAATGTTCTCACATTTTGCAAATTAATTATTAGTTACAATGTAATCGGAAAAAATATCATTTTTTTCCCCGGAGAATACAATTTTACATGGGTACATATGTTTAGGAAAATTGTTTTTAATATTTATGCAACTTCTAATTATCTATGTGTAATTATAATTGACGTTCCTGTACACGAATGCTAAGTGAACCACATCTAAGTGAAGCGGTGCATTATACATACATCTTGAACAGAGTAGACAAAGTGGTACTATTCATACTGGGAGATACTATCTAGAAAGTTTGAGATACCAATAAATAGTTCGTTACACTTGCATGGTTCCAGTGGCAGTGAAGGTGTTCTGAACTGCATGTATATGTATTTAGTTTAATGCTAAGTAGCCTACTGTTGCCGGATTGTTGTTCGTAGCTATCACTAAGTGCTTCGGACGCTCGAAATTGCAATGGTCCATCAACCCTCACCCGCTAGTACCTTATTGTACAGACGTAGAATGCTATACCTTGGGCCTCCGAGGCTCGGGTGTTTTTTTCTGATATTATTCCTGCACACATCTATTATATGTGATTAGGTAAAGAATACTCACCACTTCAAAGGCATCTTTGTTAATGTAGTGCGTTTTATTTTATTAAAAATAAAATAATTGAGGTTTAGAGCGGCTATCAAGATTCTTTCACTGATATCATTGCTTACCAGTTTAGGGATGGAGGAAAACCACACCATCCGTAGCGCTGAATGATTCAATAAACCTCACTGTAACTGTGAGTATCGGCTGGTACTGACAGACCAATTAAAGGATTATAACTGCATCACCACCGTACAGAGCATCATATCAAGGTCGCGTCAGACAGGTAACTTCGCGAACGTTGACGCCGGGCTCCTGGGGCCTTTGGTTCCAATTCAATTCAATTCAATTTATTCTAGAAAAAAACACCAGAAGGTGGTACATGAGAAGAAAAAAACACTATTCTGAAGTCCAACGTTTGCGTCACCCTAATTATCCACATCTGCAGAGAATGCGTGGTGCTGACAAGAGTGACATATTCTGCTGCCCTGTATAGTACTGATATATTGTGATCATGTCTCGATTCATCTAGTCTAGGCCACGTGACATAACTCGACAGACTCGCACGATGCTCGTACACATACGCCATAGCCCGTAGCCACCTACGATGCCTAAAATATCGTACGGAAAATCATTGACCCATTTATTGGACGGCACCCGGGGCAAATGTGATCCATGCATTAGTAAAGACCTAAACTAAATACTTCTTACATATGACTGCAGTAACGCAAAATATATACATTTACTAGTACATGCACCTACGTGGAAACCTACTGTCTATCATTGTATTGTCTGGCAAGTAATGCTAGATACCCCTGTTTGATACCATTACTCAAAAGCTATTTAACGCAGGTCATTCACAGTTTTAGGAAATTGGTGTTCCCTTCCTAATCCAAAATTACAACTTTGTAGATCGCGGAATAAAAATTATGTCTATTCAATCTATCACTATTTTCCGTCACCCTTTTGCTAAACATGCGGAGAGGTGTCGTTCTGTCATGGAACTGGCGATTTACATATTCGAACACCAATGACCATATACCTGTTAATGCCTGGATCACATTTGCCCCGGGTTCAGTGCGACAATTGAATTGGGTCTACGGTTTTCCGTACTATATTTTTTAGGCATCATAGGAGGCTACAGGCTACGGCGTATGTGTTCCTATTGTGTACGAGCATCGTGCGATTGCTGCTCGTACGGGCCCTCGGGGGCAGGCCGGGGCAAAACCGTACAGATGTTGCGCGGAGATAGCTTTGTCCACCTAAAATCTTGCGTTTTCTGCATGATCAGTGCGCGGCCTCCGGGGATTGTGCAATGCCACCTACGACATGTCGACAGGCTACTGGCTTACGATATTTCAAATTTGTACAACTTCGGCGCCCGTGAATCCGTAAGAAAATCTCATAGTTAACTCCTGCATCCGCACGGAAAGAGAAATACGGGCATGATACGGGCATGATACAGGCTCCGTAGACCCATCGCAGGCCAGATATGTGAATTAGGCATACGATAGGCTTAGATATACATGCTACTAACTATGTCTATAAACTCCAAATACAGCCTATTTGAATGTTTAATGACTCGTTCCAGCTCATTGAATACAGGTTGACTGTCTGCTTAACCGCCGTAGACAGCCAATATTCCAGGATATAGTAGCGACATCGTGACTTGATGGTTCCTGTCCTATCCTACAGTATTTAGAAGGAAACGTGTGCTCTTCGTGCTTGGTAAAATAAACAACAAAAGTAGGCTACTGTCAAATCTGGGTTATTAGGCATGTGGATCTCGTAATGATTTCATTTCTCCCATGCCACGCGAGAGAAATATATTATTTAAAGTAATAAGAAACTGGAAAAAAAACCCCACTAAATGATTGATATAATATTGACCGAGATTAGAACATCGCCTTGCTCCCAAGTGAAGTTAATATTAGGCCTACATCAAAATTAAAACTTCGATGATTAGCTAAAACATCTGTGAATGATGTGGTATTCCATGTTGTAGAACAGCCGTGATCGTCTAGTGGTTAGGACTTTGCGTTGTGGCCGCAAGAACCCCGGTTCGAATCCGGGTCACGGCATCTACAACATTTTCTTCAAGAAATATTTTTTTTTATCTTCGTATGAAAAATACCATACGCACTTTTTTAGATAGTGTATACATTTTTCTACATATTATTAACTGAAGAATAGAACACGTGATAAATAAGTCTACAAAATATATCGCCTATGACAATATTTAGTGTTCTGTTATAAATATTCTAACATTTTACGTTTCCGATAAATAGTTTAACATTCTTGTTTTAAATAACGGAAGCGTCAGTAAAATTTCTCTCTTAATTTAGAGATTTTAATAAGGAGCCACTACGTAGCCTCAAAGCAATACGTCACCGTCCCGCAAACACTCCTACTTTTGTAGATCTAGCATAACTATATCTGGTGGTGGGAAAACGCAGGTGTTCATCTGAGTTCGGTTCTCATAAATAGGTCAACAATGCAGGTTCCTTAACGCTGACGAATTATTATCATTGAGATGGAGCTACATGTATTTGCAGGTATTATAGTGTTCATATTCTACAATACACGACCTCTCTGTATGAATCAACAGGTTCAGTACTACTGACAACTGTTCTATGTCCTATAGGCTGTATTGCACGATATTATGAAGATCTACCAACAGAGACAGACTATATATAAGTATATCGTACTGTCCAATTTCAGCGCTATGTCTCGTCTTTGTCTCTCGTCAAGTGGATTGTAAGTATTAGAATTAATATCTGGGAGTATTTGACGTGTATTTGATGTTAGATCTTACCGCCATTTCAAATATCTAAAGTCTTACCTGCCTAGCGTAATTCGTTTTTAAAGTCAATACTCATTAGGTTCCATTTATGTGCCAATACCATTCTGTTGTACTTCCGGTTTGTATCTGTTTGGTTTCCGGTATGCTCATTGATAACCATTGCATGTATGTGTTCGCCTTCAGCAATGTACACTTATTGATATGAATGGCTTCTGGTTTGTTTGTGTTTGGCTTCCGGTAAAAAGAAAATGTCATGCATACTTCTTACACTCACAGGTGTTGCTCTGTTACTGTTGTCAGGTACAAGGTGTTACCAATGTGACGCCATCACTCGGCTATCTGACTGCACTGATGTCACAGACTGTCCCTATGACCAGGTACAAACAGTGAACATTATTGTATGTACATGTTACTAGTATTAATAATCCATTGCCGCTAGAAATGATCCTATTACTTTATTTCAGCAATGTCACGTGAAAAAGTATCTATGGAACGGAACTGAATTCTACGACATGGGCTGCATGAATGTTTCGGTATGTTATTCCGGCCAATGTGTGTACATTGGGTAACGCTTTACTCTGCAACATGCATGTACATTGCTTATATCGTTAGCTTCGATAGACTGCCGAAAACTATGTACAATGCATTGTCTCTGTGTTCCTCTAAACAGACACACACACACGCACGCACACACGCACTCACACACACACACACACACACTCACACACACACACACACACACACACACACACACTGTAAAAACGGGTGTTTAGAAATTAAACACCAAATTAAACACCATTTTGTCTCAAGTTTTAAACGCGTTATGGCGTTTAGATAATAAACATGTACATTTAAAATCTAAACACCAGCATGTTTTCTTTAGTATAGTTTGTATTAAACACCACCGTTTAGCTCTGTAAATGGTTGTGTTTAGTAATTAAACACAAAAAGGCGTTTATCAAATGTCTCAAGTTTTAAACGCATAACGGCGTTTAATACGACCGAGGTGTTTAGATTTTAAACACACAAACAGCCAACTTCTTTGGTCACCTGCATGGAGCTTGTTCTGATCGGACACTCAATCAGTCATCCTGCCTTCAATGCAATACGTTCAGACTAAAACATACACATGTATTTATGATGATACGATTTATTCACATGTTAAGTAATACTTAATGCTTGTCAATCACCACACATATAACAACTAACGAAAGCAAACAATGCAATAAAATAACTTCTTGTATATTTGTTTAGTACCTACCGGTATATAAATAATAACTCAATAACATACACATAATATATATTGAGTTGCATTAGCTTTATCTCTATCTAGTAAAGCTAATTGGCATTTCAATACTTTATGACGGAAACTGGCTAAAACAGTCTATTTTATGGTTTTTACATAATCAGAAATACCTATTGTCATCAAAAGAACAAATACATATTAATAGTGAACGGCTATGATTCTTTTATAATCGTATATAGTCTTAAATTAAGATTAGTTGCATATTAATTATGATTAATGATTAATGTAACAGTTTCTTGACGATATTACCAATCTCATCCTGTCATCAATGCAACAAGTTCAGACTAAAACATACACATGTATTAATAATGGTGATGTAGTTATTTATTCAAATATTCAGTAATACGGTCCAGTAATACTTAGAATAGTACAAATAATTGTCAAACATCACACATGTGTATACATATAGCCCACACAAACAATGCAATTTTAAGTTTGGGACCTATACAGTAGGCCTATAGACAATAACTGACAGATTATCCTTCCCCTAGATCTCGGGACTTACTGTGAAGTTACAACATAAGATGCACCATAATAGTGGAGATAGTTAAATAAATAATAGTTAAATAAATAGTTAAATAACAAGAAACCATTCTAATTTATGAAACTGCTATACCTGCTACATTAGTGTACCGGTATGCTACATAAGTGTATGCCCATAAGTTACTGTGAAGTTACAACATAAGATGCACCATAATAGTGAAGATGCACCATAATAGTTAAATAAATAATAGTTAAATAAATAGTTAAATAACAAGAAACCATTCTAATTTATGAAACTACTATACCTGCTACATTAGTGTATGCCCATAAGTTGGAAGTACTTTGGTTCCAAAGTATATATATAAGACAATACAAATGGGAAGTGCAGTTACTAATGTGAACGAAAACAACAGTGTATATTATAACAGTTCATAGCGAGCGTTGTCCGAAATGCATTATGATCTCCCTTCGAAGTTCAAACTTTATGCTTTTATCAGCTGGGTTGTGCCTCTGGGTTTGCATTCCGTTTCTGAGGAATTGACATGGAGGTGTTTCCCATGCACACGTGTGCATGGTGTTTACAGAGAGTAATAAAACGTCTGTACAACGATGATCTGCATTGTTAAGTTCAATGTGGTTACCGGATAGCTGTTTTTATAAAATGTGAATCACTTTTTGAAAGTTTTTCAAAATGTCGTCAGCTTCCACGTCAACGCGCGAACACGTCAAGGGAAATAACTCGGGAAACAGAAGGAACAACCGCTAACTCCTAATTTCAGTCGGAAATAAACAGCGGTGTTTAATTGAAGACTACAGTATTCGGTAAAAGCGTGATTATGTTCTGAAGATATGAATTTATGGAACATTACGTTGAACAATGTTATTTCCCCAACCATTGCCGTCATAAAGTAACTATAGTTTCAAAATTAATTAAACAGTAAGGGCCTATGTGAGACATAACACTTGTAAAACTATGCAAATACAACACGTTTATGTTTCTTTCCACTATTCTATTAACATTTATTAATAACCATTACCTAATATAATATATATTTATACATAGATCTAGCTAATACTATTGTGAATATATGCTTAACAAAACAGACATTTAAAATATAAACAGTCGGTGTTTAAAATCTAAACACTCGGAAGATAAACACCCTGCTTCGTTATTGATAAACAGCCACTGTTTTATATTTAAACGGGATGTTGTTTAATTCTTAAACGGACTGTGTTTAAATTCTAAACACTCTAAACACCTATTTTTTTACAGTGGGCCGTGACGGTACAGACAGTGCATCCTGTCAATATCGCTTACGATGTAACTTGGAATTTAAACCTGAGACCTTTGGCACCTCGCTAATATGTATTGTCAATATCTTGCATCTGAGATAAGCATTGTATTACGCATTCATTCTCATTAGCATTGCCAGGGTCAGTATGACAATTTTCGTTGTCTTTAGCTGTTAAATTAATTCTATTTAGAACTTCTTGTTATACATTACTCGTTGAAGTTGGCAGATGGAACACGAATTCCGATTCACAATAGATTATGTAAACTGTGCAATACCAATTACGTCGGTGATGAACACCACTACATGTATATTCTCTCAAATGCCCGTATTTTAGAACCAACGAAAATTGGACATCCCTAAAAGGTATTACCGAATAAATTTCGTCTGCTAATTCAGTCTCGCGTAGAAATTACATATAAAACTGTGTATGTTCTGTGAGCTTATCCACACGCTGTAATGCCACCCGACCTCATCCAATCCCTCTGTGTGTATCTAATGTATCTAGCATGTGTATGTTTGTATAAAATGTAAACGTTATTCAACATTCTCAATATAAATTGGATAGTAATATTCTTATTATTATCATATTGTAATATATTATTAATATAAACATGTCTTCATGTAAACGTCTCCGTCTATTATATTTAATTTGTAAGCTTTTAAAATGCTGTATAGTCCACTGCCGGAGTTAAAAAGCTATGTTCCGTTCTCTTCAAAAAGTATGCCGTGAAATATTTTGATATATGATGATTAGCACTGTTCTCTAGCTACCACCTGTGAATTGCTGTAAAATAAAATAGGTACTAAATAGTTATGCAACTAACTGCTGTTATGAGATATTGCTGACACCAACAGTAGTGTATAAAACTCCAGGAAAATCAAGCCGGACATGAGGACTGGTAAGTCTAAAAAAACTTCCAGTCCTCACATAATGTTGGGTGGCCAGTCCTCCATTTTCAAAAGAAAACTCAAATATAATAACATAAACATATGTCCCAGTGGGTCGTTTAATTGCAACCTGAGAACAATGATACATAGAGGATACTGTTATATGATAAATATATAGGTATATTTTTCACTCTGTAGAGTGTAGTATAAGGATATAGTTTCACTGATAGATTCCGCTATCCTACTGCCAAGTATATAATAAATACATATACTAATCAGGTATATTTTCAACATAACACTATTTTGGTAATAATTAAAGTGTGTTTTCTGTACTATTTGTTCTGATTGCTGTAATATATATGCATAGTAAATGAGGTATATTTTCCACGTAACACTAGTTTGGTAATAATTATCTCATCAGATCTGATTATGGTGGTTGAATAATTCAAAGAGTCGTCAGACATAATATGCATGCTATGTTTCCTGTGAAATCTATTATCAGATCGATTTTATTTGCAACGTGTAATTAATTTATGTTCTCCTTGTTTATCACTGCAAACATTTCGTAAGGTTCATGGTGCTTCTTCTTCAAGTGGTCGATCTAGTCAACATTACGATCATTAAACTGCCGGTAAACGACCTTTAAGCGACCAAAAAACAACGTAGCTAGTAATATGCCATGAGGACATTTTACATAAGAAATAAAAGCAAATATGGTCCTAGCAAGCGTAATTATTGAGTTCTAATGGAACTATACGTTTTATCAGTTCACTCATTACTATGCTGATGTTTCCGAATCATGAATGGAATTGACATTTTACTCAACTAAATCAAAGTTAATCAATTCTTAAATCAGGAGATGCAATTATGTAAAGTGCCTTCTGTGTGCATGAAATTAGTCTAAATTGAGAAATGAATGTATAACTACAGGCCATCAGTAACACTTGTGTAGGAGCTTGCGTAGCACAATCACCAGCAGAAATAGGCAAATTGCTACTTAAAATATACAAGAAGAAAACAATGTGTAATCGCAAACGAACTATACATTTAGTACATTCTGTGTCAACTATATAATGTCTGCACTGGCAGAATAGAAGAACGAAATTAGCTCATTAAAGAGGAAACTGAAGTATTGAACAAGTTTGTCTCCAGTTAGCTGGTAACGAAAATCGATATTAACATGCATATTCACAAGGTCATACTACATCTACGGATCAGTCTATTAGATTATAATATAAGATATTATCCAATATGAAATCAATTGTTGGTATGTCATTGCATGATAGATCATTTGAGATAATGAGAAATGCTATTATTAATTGGAAATTTATATTTGATTGACATCAGCTTTGGTACATCTTTCTGACCGGACTAAATACAAATTTAAATACTTGTGTGCATATTTATTTATAAACACATTTCATTCCAGTATCCAAGATAATGCCTGCATTCAATATTTGAACATTAACTAACATAGGCTGAGCCTTAGCTATGCATACTGCATAGCATCAAATGCTTGGCTCTCAGCATTAAAGGGAAGTTTACTAAAACAGCTGGTCCTTCAGAGTCAGCTTAATGCGTCTGAGTGGAAAGTTCATGTTAACTGCGACATTTATATTTCAGGTCAACTAGCACATTAAACACTGGTGTAAATTGAGACTAGCACAAGGAGACAATAATATTCACCGCTTTCCAGCTCCATGATGTGAGACAAATGCGTCCTAAGGTGGGAAGGCAACGGTTATATCTCTCTCTCTCTCTCTCTCTCTCTCTCTCTCTCTCTCTCTCTCTCTCTCTCTCTCTCTCTCTCTCTCTCACACACA
>JAUTBQ010196461.1:0-10030 GCA_032361185.1 Lepetodrilus ovalis | reverse complement strand
AGTAGTAGTAGTAGTAGTAGTAGTAGTAGTAGTAGTAGTAGTAGTAGTAGTAGTAGTAGTAGTAGTAGTAGTAGTGTAATATTAGTAATCATTAATAATAATAATAATAATGACAGGAATATTAATTAGTAACTATTAATATATTAGTAACAGCAGTAGTAGTGGTTATTATTCATATTAAGATATTAATCTACCGGGTAAAAAATCACCGTTACTTGAACAGATGTAATTTATAATAAACTTACTACAATTTTCATAGGTGACACCGTAAGAACTAATCCTAGATAAAAAAAACACACAAAAAAACCACTCATTTTGTTTATCTCCCAAGCTGCAACCCAGCACCCGTCCACTCACTAAGCTGATCCCAGTCATGCTTTAAACCTGAGAGGTATCAGTGCAAATGCACGTGGCCATGTGCAACCACACATACTGTACACTCATTCGAACTTTATTACTGATGGGTAATGAAATTTACCTGGTGATCGTCTGTATAAGTTGCAATGCTACTAGCTCAAACTATACGCGTGTGCAAGAAACAATGATTATCATAGTAGTCCACAAACTTCCCGTCAAACTTCCGTGACATCTATAAATACACCATCTGGAAAAGAAAATCATACTTGTGGCTAACACTGTTGGTAAACAACCAAACATATGATATGATAATGTCTCTATATATGGCCATGTTTCAAAGTTAATAGCAAGATAATAGAAGACAATCTAGGATTGTATTACTCCCACTGCAACGGTTTTGAGAAAATGGCGATTGAAATTTTGTATTTCCTTATTAATACAATGGGGTGGTTTACAACTGTCAAATTTTACATATAGATAGATTATGACATGTTTAACGTGCACACAAAATATAAAAGTGAAATCATGTTTGTTTTCATGGAAAGAAAATGCACATTTTTGTTTGGAGATAGAACATTTTTCTAATACTGAAGTAAGAAAATTGGAGTTCCATAGGGTTACATGTCCATAGCTCGTCTTTAATCACATTTCCTTTTTAATTTGCATGTGGAGATAGAACAGTCTGGTCTTAAGTTGTATCATGTCAGATTGTTCTATCCTTTATAATAGAGTGTGGAGTTAGAACAACGTAAAGCGCCGAAAACACGTTTTAGCATACCGTATTTATTTTGCTATATTGAGGGTGAGACTTCGCGAAGAGATAGAACAACGGTCTAATTTTATCCACAAAACCTCAACTCCATTTCTATTTTTAAATGGACATAGAACACCCTGGTTCTCAAGCTACGATTTGCTAAAAGTACATGAATATAACACACTATTTGTCGTCAAAGACTACTGTCGAAAATTGTATAGTTCATTTGGTATAAAAATAATATCTACATATACTTACTTATACCTACTCTTCTTTTGTATTCATCGATTTCAGGCATATGTATTTAATCCATTTATCATTGCAACTATAGTAGTTATCATTTTCTGAGAAAGCTGAGAAGAACTTACTAGTTGATGGTAGTAAAATTTCGGTATACCCGTATATCACTTTTAACCGGAAATACGCAATATCACTTAACAGATGTATGTGCATTCCATGCGCGTATACTATTACAAATGGGTCCATTACATATCTAACTGCAATCAGCATGTGTCTACTTTGATTATCTGCATGGGTCCATATGTTATGTCTGTCATCTTACCCCAGTTCTACCAACCTTTTGGTCTTCGGTGCTATGACCAAATATCGTCCCTGATCAGCAACGAACATACGTGTGAGGTATAGCATGGTTCAGAGGAATAATGCAACCCCTATTTATGTACGTGCGTGGGATAGGAAAGCTACGCTCCGCTGGCATACGATCAAGTATACGTGTACTTGTCAACAATCTTGGCGGTATGTCCCAAAGACAAATAGGAGTTGGGTTTGTGAACACTCGTTGTAAATAATTATCTGAGAAGTAAATTATGTAGCTCTACATATGCCAGCCCGTCAACTATAGACGGTGTCAACAATAGGAGGTACTGCCACAGGAAAGAATGACTTTAACACCCTGCTACGTTGAAATAGAATATTAAATCATATACTCTTATGAGAAGGCTAAAGTAAACATTGTACCTTCCTAAGGTAGGATAACAATACATCGTATTCTCTTCTATAGGAAGACTACAATAAATAGTGTACCATCATATGGGAAGACTACAATCCATCTTGTACCATACTACGGGAAGACAATATTAAATACTGTAAATCATAAAATTTTAGCGTCATTAACCGTTAACGACCGGCGGATTATCTACCTATTAGCGACATAAAATTTTAACGAGCTCGTCAATATTTAGAAAATAATGTTTTAGATTATTTGCATGTAAGTTTTCCCTCAATATTGCCAATGTGTAACACTGTTGATTACGAATAGTAGCAACAATAATAATATTGCAAGTGTAAACGATGTACGTATACAGTACATACTATAAAGTATTGTATAATCCTACGGGAAGACTGCAATACATAGACGACTAAATCTAATACCATCTTACGAGAACACCACAATACAACATGTGCCATCCTACTGTTACTCTGGGTACCCTTTCACGAAACTCTCTTATCTACTACGAGACTGGTAGCGCTCTCTTAGCTCAGTATATTAGCTATCGGCAAAGCGAGAGCTACCACTCTCTTATTAGATAAGAGAGCTTCGTGAAAGGATACCCTGCAATAGAACTTGCACCATTCCATCATGGGAAGAAACACTATTGACTATTATACCATCCGGCGGGTATTATTAGTTTTAACATATTCTATTCAAAAAGAAAAATTCTTAACCAAAGTAGAAAAGTGTGCATGCCCTCCATTGAGAATACACTACAATAACTATTGCACACTAGGCCCCGTGTTTAATTACTGAAAATACCTATTTTGAAACAGAATATTTTAATCAGAAATTAATCCCAGGGATTAAATTCAGAAGGACCCATTATATATACGGAATTTGTATTTCTGATGCGAAAGACAGACACAATATATAATGTTGCCATTTGTTTTAATTGTAACAACTTCCTTATAAATAAGAACAAAAGAAACCCGTTAGAAATTAGATGTCAGAACAACTTTAACTAAATGATTGAACAACACTGTTGGAATGTCATCACTGGAAGAGAATGTGTACAGCAACATTAATTCAATAGTATAAACTCTTTTAACTCTAATATTAAATCCGTATTTAAGCTCGCGGGCCTAAATACGGAAATAGCTTCCGTGTTTAGGCCCATGGGCCAATTTCGAGTGGGCGTAAATACGGGAATCCCGGTAATTTGGCAAGACACAGTATATTGTATCCACCTTCTGGAAAAACATTATTGTAAATATAATATCCTCTAGTTAGAAGACATTGTAACAATTCGTATAACTTCCCAATGGAAAAGAATGTTGCTTGTAAATTGTAGCCTCCGACGAGAACAAAATAAACCATTATAGGTTGCATGCCATACCGCGGGAAAACACTTTGATAACGCTTTAAACTTCCAGTAGAAAACAACAATAACGATAAGGTGTATGCGTTCCCAAATTGGTGTATCATACCACGGGAAGACACATTTAAAGTACTAAGGTATTTAACCATCCAGTGGTCATGTACTGCAATACATCTTATTCTTTCTATTGTAAAAGTTTAACTGATAATAGCACTCGCTTGGGAGAATATGGACAATATTAAATCACACCAAAATGTTCCTGAAACTACTTATATTGTAATTGTAATTGTAATTTGTATATATTCAAACAGCCACATATTTCTGACGTCCAGAAAGTTATCAATATTTTCATGTTATTGCACACTTATATTACTCTCGAAAAATAGAGACAATATGTTTCGTTAACGAGTAGGAGACTATGAAAAAAGCTCGCCGCGCATTAACGACTGCGAGATATTTTATGTTGCAGAGCTCATAGATGACTGTGTACGCTAGTGTGTTACTCACCTTTCAGCAATCATAACTGTGCAATGTATGCTGCAAAAGAAACAGCCAAATATCAAACAAGTTTTATTTTGGAAATCGTCTCCGGGAGCCATGTCGCAGTCATAGGTATATATATCACGGAAAGATGCTATGTAAATTTAGTACACTATGATTTCGTTTATTCGTTCAGCGTTTTTCATAGTCTACTTAAATAATTAATCTAAAGATGCACATTATAGAATCTCTAATAGTGTAGATAGTGGCACAATAATCAGGCATGCACTATAGTACGTAATATGTACTAAGTAGTATACATTTACCTTCCATTCGTTAGTCCATAACGATGACCAAAATATGTGCATATGTCATTAAATATTAAACCGATAATTTGCGCATTCACAGACTTTAGAAGATGTACCCAACCCCCACCACCACACACCAAAAAAACCCAACCCAACAAGAACTTGTTCGTATTTGGATTAGTCATCATTTGGTTGACCATCTTCAATTAATTGTTATTGTGAATTCCCGCAATGCATCTTTTTTTTCCATTTGGAAGCTTATTACATTCTTCAGACTTGGATCTCTATTTTGATGTTCTCTAAGCATTGCTGCAATGCAAGGTATGATCTGCCCGGGTGTGTGCATAATGTTATTTGAATCCCATGATCATAAAGAACATGAGTTCATTACAATATCAGTTAAAAGAAACGTAAATTGGTTACTTGGATTGATCTATAATCCCTACATTCGTTCAAAATATAACTTTCCCTGATGCATTAGGTCATCTATTGGATTCTAATATATTCAATATAGCTATATGTTTGGCTAGGAACCTGTACGTTTCCCAGAAGGGTATTGAAGCGTGAAGGTAATATATTTAGAATCGTTTTACCCACTTTCAAAAGTGGACTAGTCTTAACGTACATGTTTATTCAACGTCAAGTTGAGCATAGGTACCGGTAGTTTTTCTACCATACAGTGTTTATACCAACCTATGTATATGTTAACACAAGCTTCTACTTTTCGCGTAAATCTAAGATTACATACAACAACAACATATGTTGGCCGCTCTCTAATGTATATTGCATACCTAGTTTCAGAAATCCATACCTCGTGCGGCTTGCTCTAGACTATCATTTGCTTTTATTAAGCTAATTATCCAGCTTTTCAACATCTCCCGCGAGGCAGAAATTAACGTAATAATATGCATGCACATGCCCCATCTGTCTTGAGCGCGGTCTGGGGTCTTGACGTGACGACGGAGACTTCATCACGGTTACAGGTAACTCGATATCCCCCTCCCACCCCTCCCCATTCCTACCACTGCCGTCGCAGCGTGCACAGTCGCAGTAGCTGACGTAATATTTATTAAAACATCATTAAAGCTGCAGATTTGGTTGCGCCACGTTCGTCTGGCCAGATCACCGTCCAGCGGAGTTGCTAATGCGCGGGGGAGGGTAACTACCTCCGTAATGACATGTCGTTATAGATCCTACCCAGGCACGTGTTTTCTCTGTGACGGAATGTGCGCATGTCCCGTATATATAGAGTCGGGAGACAGAGTCCAATCAGTCTCTCTCGCTGCGGATTACTGTAGGATCGCATAGGACAAGCATCTCTCCTTTGCATTTTTTGATTTGGAAAAGCGGCAGGTAAAATTGATATCATAACCTCAACCCTTGTGTGAAACCCTCTTTAACATTAAAAAAGCTTTTAATCATTAGTTCTTTTTTATCTTCTTTGTTCTTTACCCTCCGGACTTTTGCTAATTCAGCAAATAGTTATACCCACCTCTGAACCACCTCTGAACCACCCAAAGCATCTCTACCTACATCTCTACAATAACACTTCGTGGAAGATCTCCAACTTGTTTAAATAGCTATTGTCTTCAAAATTCAAATTGCGCGCAAAAATAAGTTCTATTAAGTTTGACCGTTTTGACCTTCAGTGATCTTTCACGCAACCTTCAACCTTCCTTTCCATTCCCTCCCGAAATGCCGCACCTTTTGAAATATTGCTTCTTCTCTGGTATAGTTCGGATTGATCTTCAGCATTTTGAAGAACGTTAACCGCATTTTGAAAGATTCAATTCCACTATCCTGGATACCACGTACTACTCTAACTATAGGATGAACAGCAACGTGTCTCTGGTCGAATGAACTGCGGTTCCAACGTATTTCGGTCAAGTCACGCTGTTTAACGTACATTGCAAGGATATCTTTATATTTAACAGACAGAATACAATACACATAACCTTATTCATGAAAAGCAAATCAATCTAACGAAAGAATTTATATCAAATACGAAATTTGATTTCATTGGAAATTCGCCAGCTACTGAAAAATAGGTAGAGTCTACACTAATTCATATTTAATTAAATGAACATTCTTTTCTTCTTTAAAAAAAAAAATAAGATTAATATTTTTTATTTGGATTCATTGCACTTGGCGCATTGCATATTGTCAATGCCAGAGGTTGGAACTACTGCCGAGAAGAAACATACGGGTTATTCGAAATCTGCTCAATCTTGACACGGACTCTAGATAGTATTACACCACTAATTACCAGTATAGTAAACTCCTCTTAAATCAAAGGAATGGTCCACGCTGTGTTACAGTACAGTTGGTTGTAAGCAACGTTCTCTTTCAACAGATCAACTGAAGTTAGCTTTATCATTGGCGCATCTCCGTAACGCCTCTCCTAACCTCAAACGACATTGCAATTTCCTTCTCATATATCAGTGAAAACACGTACAGATTTCTCGCTATGATTTCAATCCTTTCAACTATAGTACTTGATCCGGAACTTTATAAATAAATTGGTTTAATTAACACATACTAAATGTTATCTTCATTTAAAAAATATGTAAACACTTGTATGATGTATTTCTTTAACAAAATCAGAACTAAGTCTATATTGTCTATATGAATTCAACATGAAAGTTTAAAAAGTACAATCCCCTATTGAATGAGCAAATATATGTGTACAACAATGTTTGCTATGCCTGCCTGCGCATGTTACAATACTACAGTACTACACGATATAGGTCTGTTAATGCAAGTACAGCGGTGGTAGCCTCTTCCTTGCTGTAACCCTATACCTCAGAGCGTATACTGCTAGCCATATGAGGAAAGGGGGACCCTGACTCCTGACAGCGTTTGGCTGAATCAACGCTGTGTGGAGACAACATATGTCTCCCTGCGCCGTTGTCTTGTGGCACGTGGATGTCTTCGTATCAGTCCAATCAAAGTTATGAATCATTAAATCGCCATTAAGAGTGCTAATGCCTTCTGGTATTGTTGCCGTTAACAGTATGTATTCGGTTTATGGGGAAAGGGGTATTCTCACTTAGTAAATAGAGAGGAAAACAGGACAGGTATTCATTCCCATGTGACCTGCTAAAGATGTTACTCGAAAAGTGATGACTAAGTACAATTATATACTAGTAAGACATTGTTTTCTTAGAAGTATATACTAGTAGGGCTTACATATATTTACAGATACAAATAGATTCCTTCTCATACGCGTACCAAATATGAACATTTTACATACACTATATCTCGATTATGCCTTGAGCAAAATATTATTTCATATTTAATGGAACACGTATTAATTCATATGTAGGATAGTATATTTAGAAAAGTAATAAGTCATACAATTTGGCCAAGTTCCTTAAATATTTTTGGAATGAATCCGAAAATATAGATTTGGTATTCATGAATGCTATTAATTTCATAACGGTAAGCTAAATAGGGCAACGAATATTTTTGTCAAAATATTATTTCCAATTTTATTTAACATGAAATAAATACCATATCAAATTAACATTAACCCTATCAATACATTAACCCAGAAAAAATAGTGGAATGCTATATTATCTGTGTGCTTCTTCCACTCTTTGACTATGATTACCCGAGTTTCTGTTCATCCGGGCTTCCAGCGATTCTAATGCAATGGAAGCGCCTATTCCTGTGTCACGTGATCTCCCAGCACCATATGCAGTCAGACCACATTAGCGCTGGAAGATACGTTTTGCGCATGCGCATCAGTTAACACGCATAATGTTAATAATAAACCTTTGCTTATCAACTAATATGTTCATACATTATTGCTAACTGTTGTGGTTTTACAGAAGATATGTAAGTGTTAAGAGCGGACAAAATATACAATTGCGCACAAAATATGTGATCTAACCTTGAGGTTTTTTTTTGTCTGAGAAAACAAAGTGGCATGCATGTATTGTATATTCAAATACCGGTACTAAATGCAAAGATATTTGATATTTATTCTCAAGTTAATTGTTTATTGGAAACATAAACATGCTTTAATATAACTGTTTGTGTTCTTCCTATAAGAAACTTCTATTTATATTCTATATTGGTAAACATTGCTTCTCATGAATTGTTTCTTTAAATTTCAGACCAAACCTTCAAAATGGCCAAATTCTTTAAACCCAACCAGATGCAGGAATTCAAAGAAGTGAGTGATTCTGGGAAATACCGTTATGTTCTCGTGGATTAACACTGTGTATGCAAATATTCTCGCGGGATTACAATGGATTATCTACTTGCCGCTGGATACAGTTACGCTGCCTTTGTCGCTGGGATATTACTCTGGATTACTACATTTACTACATTTCAAACCATTTATTTAGTTTAAAGTCTCTAAAAAATTTGGAACGTGTTCTTTTTATTTGAAAGAAATTACTGACATGCATAAAATGTATATTTTATCTTTTATTATTTTTAATACTTTAATAAGAAAGTGATTTTCCAAACAACATATCGACACACATCATTGTTTATGCGTTGGATTTTTTTTCGGATTAAATTCTAATATATATATATATATATATATATATATATATTCTATTGCTTCCTAAAATGATATGTTATTTATTGTGTTATTTAATTTAATTTCTTACAATTTAGTTATTTTATTAAAATTATTCATCACAATGCATGATATATTATCTGGTATATATTATCATGTTTTTGTTATGTTTTATATGTAAATCTATCGGGTTTCAGTCGTAAAATGTGTTCCTAATTAAATACTATCAATGACATACATCCATATTAACTACAACATTTAGCAATCAATACGTTAGCAGTATCTTGGTCACGCCTCGATGGCGTGTAAGTATTTGGCTCAATATTCTGATATGTGAATGCTCACATTATCTCCCCGTATCTTTATTAGTACTCAGGGAACCATTTTAAATTAGTATGAACACCCGGTATTTGCAACACACACATACACAATTCAATACACCCATGCTAAAAATTAATATGAACCAATTGTATTAGACTAGTACGTATTAATAACCACCATGTTTTAAAACGACATCCCTTTATCAGATCAAGAATATATGACTGTATGATCGTAACCTACAATGGTTTTAAAATATTTCGGATATTGAAAACATGTCCTGGATTGCTTCTCTTCAGGCCTTCACGTTGATAGACGTCAACAGGGACGGCATCATCGACTTAGCCGATCTCAAAGAAATCTACTCCAACTTGGGTAAGTTCCACCATTACATATTCAATCACATACATAATTTAAAGACCTATCGCACCATTCTGTGTTCATATTCCACCGATAGACGTGCTTGAGGTGATCATATTTATGTCATCATTATTGGTTAGTCAGGAAGTGTGTGTGTCATGTTTCATTAGAAACAGACAAGACAATAAATGATGCTATGTTAAATATATGCTTCGCAATTTGCCATATAGTTTATAGTTAGCACTGGTATTACTACATTATCATATTTGAATCCTAAACATAAATACTAAACATTATTGCATTTAGGCTCGATCAATGATGGGATAATCATACCATATTCTGCTGATAGGTTTCCTTTATTTGCCTGTATTTTGTCAGCATTCAGTTTATTATTGCAATTATTGTAGTACTACTGTAGTAGTAGTAGTAGTAGTAGTAGTAGTAGTAGTAGTAGTAATAATAATAATAATAATAATAATAATAGCAGCAGCAGTAGTAGTAGTAGTAGTAGTAGTGTAGTAATAATAATAATAATATTAATAGCAGCAGCAGTAGTAGTAACTAGAAGTAGTAATAATAGCAGCAG
>JAUTBQ010196460.1:0-22702 GCA_032361185.1 Lepetodrilus ovalis | reverse complement strand
AGAGAGAGGGGTTAAACCAATCAAGGGTTGAAACTGATGTAATTTATTATGTGTTTCGTTATTCCATTTTTCCTGGCATAGCGATTTAATATATCAAATAATACCATGTTTAGTAACATAGATGAAACAGGAGCAGTATGTGCAGCTTTTGCTGCAGCATCCGCCAAAGTATTTCCCTTGATGCCCACATGACCCGGAGAGATCCAGGAGAGAATACAAGTTATCATGATCAAAATAGAACCTCCAAGAAATGCCAACAAATCTGCCATCACTAATAATAACCACCAAAAACTATTCCCCTGAAACAAATGAAACACTAAACGTTCATAATTATCTTACTGTTGCCAACAAGTATTGATACCACTTTCTCAGTCATGGCGCTGAACAAAGAAAGTCGGCGAGAAATTTCCCAAACATCAATACATACACTTGCGATGGCCGCATTAATTGAAGCAGAAACATGATCACGATATGACTGTGCCTGTCCATGTGAACTCAATGATATTCTTAATCGATGGTGGCAGAACGTGACACTTGTGGCCCGCGGTGGTAGAGACATGTACACGAGTATTTGCGATGGATTATTGGTCAAATTGATGTGTGGATGTTGACAGGTTTTGGTGGTTACATAAAATAATAGTAAAAACACCCATAGCTCTTGCTTGTGTTGAGCAATGACTACTCTATGCATTTTTGGAGATTGTTTGTCTATTTCCTGCCAAAGTACGGAGCATGTTACCAAGTGATGACAGTGTTTACTGGCCTTCATGGCCGACTGGTGCCACAGTGTGTTTCTAAATCATCGTAAGTCAAAAGACGGCTGGCTCTCTGGCCCGTCGTAAAAAATCAATTGAGCTGGAATTGACTCGACCAAATGAATCAAAGACGCTGAAATTTTCATTAAACGTGAACAAAGGCTTCTCTAGTGAAAATAGCTACTCTATTATACATGATACCAACCCCATTGTCCGGCGATACTATTATTCAAATAATACCTTTTATTATCTCCAACAAGTGGATATAAGGTTAAACCAATTAACATACAGCTATGATATTTAAAATATGCCAATATCTTCAGATTGGTACATGGCTCGCGTTTCACGAAAGGGTTGTACTGATAGTCCTGAGCCTAAATAATATGAAAAGCAGGTGTGTGCTCTTATATTTAGGCCTGGGTATCCTTTCACAAAGCTTTCTTATCCACTAAGAGACCATATCGCTCTCTTTGCCGATATAATGCACTGCAAAGAGAGCGCTATGATATCTTAATGGATGAGAGAGCTTAGTGAAAGGATACCCTGCACAATAACAGCATGGAGATGAGGGTAACGTTTCACAAAGCTCTCGTATCTACTATGAGACCATATAGTACTCTCGTAGCGATCTCTTATGAGAACACTAGGGTCTCATGTAGCTTCGAGAAACAATATCCAGGGATCTCCTGCATGAAACAATGTAACTAAGGTAACCGTACCCCAACGTTAACCATAAGACTACACCATTGTTGTGGTAGGAGTCAAGGATACCATTAGAGTTATGCCGTTTTCTACAGAAGACCCCAGGACATGATGTGGCCTCAGATTTCACAATTACACATTGTTATAGATTTGTCATAGAGGACCACATCATGTGGGATAAGTCTGAGGCTTTAAGACACCCTACTTGGATGTTGTCCACTCATTACCTATACCATACATCAACACAGGATGTATATCAATAACCACACCTGGATTAAAAAAAATATAAATAAAAATACCCAGACCTGTTTAGACCTGATACAGACTTGAAGAACGACCAGGCTTTTGTTAAACCTGGTGATTCAGGTCCAATATCGTAGATGGGAGGAAAACGTGTTCCATTGTATATATGTGGTACACGATGTATGGATTCGATAAGTATAACCGGTTTGGAGGGACCATTACGAATATATCTGTTCCTGTTTGCGGTCTGGACATGATCTGTCGTCAATATAAGCCATGTCATCTTGGACTCTCGGAGGAGCTTAATCTGCAGATCAATGCACATATAAGATATGTGATAGCTAATGTTAACCTAAATTCTTTCTTATGAAGAAAACTATGGATGCCTGAGCTTAAAAATCCTTCTCTGGTGAAAATAGCTGTTCTATTATACACTAGGGATGCCTCAGTTTAAAGACTTCTCTGGTGAAAATAGCCACTCTATTATACATGATACCAGCCTATTGTCTGACGACACTATTGTTCAAACAATGAAGTTAATAACAACAAATGGATAATAAATAGGTGATACCAATTAACATAGAGCAATATTATTTAACCATCTACCTGCTGCAGGCAACCAGAGATGCACTAATGAACTGTGTTAAAATATGCCAATATTTTAGATCTAGACATGGAACGTGTTTCACAAAATAGTTACAATGAATTAATGGTAGTCTGAACCTAAACGAACCAATTCAGAATCTCCTACCTGTTGCAAATATGCTGTCAATATTTCCTCTTTTTTTTCTGTATTGGAGTTTAGAGTCGCTTTCTATAACCTTTCACTAATATCACAACTTGTCGGTTTTAGGGTAGGATGAAACACACAACATCCATAGCGCTGATTGTTGCAGTAAATCTGCGAGCAATATTTCCAAGACCGTTCGCATGACAAGGAACACACCTAACAACCCAAGGATATTGGTGTACGTACTTTATTACTACTCTACACATGATATTCTACAGATACTCTACAATGCCACTGTAGACCTTGTATTCTATACCTAATAACACAATACCCTAGTTTACACGTTGAGCCAACTACCTGACTGTGCTCCTGTAAAACCATAACCTTGAGTAACAGCATAATCCACATTTGTAGACCAGTTACTATCTACACTAGTCAGCATTATATACCAGCAGTGTGTCCTTGGAGCTCCCATTATGCTGGCTTTGAAGACGCAATATCAAAGGCCGATCTCCGCTATATGCTATAAGAACACGGAGCAACATGGTAAATACACATTCAGTGCTTAGCAAATAGTAGTCCTTTTCATCAAAAGAAAAAAATGAATGCAAATGAATGCAAGGCAACATATTTGAACAAGAAGCATGCACTAACATGCATAAAGTAAACACAAACATTAATGCTCTTCAGCTGTGAAGTCAAAGACAATGCTACCATAGAAAACTGTATATAGTTGATCGGATAGACAATGCTACCCTAGAAAACTGTATATAGTTGATTGTATAGACAATGCTACCATAGAAAACTGTATATAGTTGATTGAATAGACAATGCTACCCTAGAAAACTGCAAATAGTTGATTGGATAGGCAATGCTACCCTAGAAAACTGTATATAGTTGATTGGATAGGCAATGCTACCCTAGAAAACTGCAAATAGTTGATTGGATAGGCAATGTTACCATAGAAAACTGCAAATAGTTGATTGGATAGATAATGCTACCCTAGAAAACTGCAAATAGTTGATTGGATAGACAATGTTACCCTAGAAAACTGTATATAGTTGATTGGATAGACAATGCTACCCTAGAAAACTGTGTATGATTGGTTGCAAAGACAACACTACCGTCTTTCATGTAAACACCCCACCCCACCCTTTCACGTAGATATCGAGAGGACTATAAAGGAATAAAACTAAACTGTACTCTAGAATAATGAAAGAATATGTCACAAGGCTGTAAAAACCATCAATTATGTACAACCTCTCATCATCCAACTACACTCTGATTGGCATTATTTTATGTATTGGTAAAAATGCCACCATTACATCTACAGAAGAAAGACATACCAACTAGTGGCCTGGTCAGTGATTATGGAGTTTAACGTCGCTGTGGGAAGCTTTCACCCGTTTGCGACGATAACTATTTGCCTGGAGAAGCATGCATAGTAGGGTATGAAAGTGAGTGAGTGAGAGTGAGTGGATGAGTGAGTGAGTGAGTGTGTGTGGGGTGGGGTGGGGTGGGGTGGGGGTTTGGGAGACAAGCCCATGATACAAGTGAACAAATCTTGAAATCGGTTCTAAACATAAAAAAAAGAAAGAAAGAAAAAAGAAAGAAAAACATAGAAATCCAGTGCTGTCTTCTATCAGCATGGCTATCAATACAAAAACAACCTGAATCTCATAAGAAGTACACACATAGCAAGGCGTCTCATATCAAGATTGCACACATGAGCAAATTAGCGACTTCCATAGTAGGTAGTATACACATGCAACAAGCTATCCACTATTAGCAGTATATAAACAAACAAACTAGTGACCTGTGTAGGTAGTACACACATATACGGTACTATATTACGCTGGTACCAGTTAGGTGAGACACCTCCTGTGGTGAGGTGGTGAGGTGACCAAGTCCACGCGCCTCATGACTTACTCATTAACAAAACACCGCGCAGCGCTGATCAATATGATTGCTTCATGTCCTGTATTGAGAAATACAATAGGTAAGTGTGTGCCTTGAGCACGAAAACTGGTCTCCATTTACGATGGCGATAAACAAAGACAACCGGTGGGGGCCCATTTGTACCCAATCATTGATCGTCGTATGGTTAAGCATGTATCTAATGGGTCGTGCCAAAACCTACCAGTAAATTACCTCAAAACTTACCACAAGTAAATCTCCTAGTTTGTACGACAATTGCTACTGTAACTTCACAATTTAGCCAGAAAAACATTGGTTTTAATGAAAAATTAACTTTCTTAAAATTACAAAATTATCAAGATTATCTTTTACTTTGAATTAAAACTTCTCTTTTTTTCTTCTGGTATCTCTTGCTTGATTTAGTTTTTTCTTGTTTTTTTCTTCCAACAATCTCAATTCTACAATGCCACATTAGTGGCCCATATTTTAACATGCCACAATCTATGTACACAATACGGTATGTCATCTGATTATCCTCTTTATTTGTGATATATTACATAGACCAAGTGTCCATTATAGACTGGTAGTGCTATAGTACATAGTGCAAACATCCATTAGAGACTGGTCACCAGGTAACCACAGTGACAATGACTCCATAACAACCGTATCGTATGTCCTATCACATCGCCATCTGGTCCTATTCCCATGATGTGATGCTCACTGATATGTCCAGACTAGGCATGCTATGTACAGTGCCCCTCGATATAACACGGTTCGATGCACCATGGATTCGGATATAAGGAGGGGTCAGACAAGGATCCCATTTCTTATTTTAGTTATTTCTCTGTAATATTGCATAGGTAGGGTACTATTACATGTGTGTGGGGGGGTGGGAGCGGAGTATGTCATGGACCCCAACTTCAGCGTTATATCGAGGGGACACAGTAAATGTCCACTGCACTGTAAGTCTGGTCAAGCACCTCCATAACTACCCAACAGCAGCGGTTAATACTAACATTTTGGAGCACTAGTCCTGATAATGATAACATATAGTAAAAGCCTAATAACTCCCAAATTTCTACTAGTCCTTAGGATACCTTTAGCATTGAGCATTTTGGCTTTGGCTACAGGACTAGTGCTAGTATTAACCCCTGCAACAGTGAGTGTGTGTATTACTTACATCCTTGAGTCTCTGAGTGAGGTCGCGAATGGTCTCTTCGTAGCTGTCCTCCCTTTGAGATGCCTGAAACACGCGCACACAAGGGGCTCAGACCGCGGTTCCTACAGGGTTAGTGGCCATGCACTTGCTTACATCACGAGCAGACATAAATAGATAGACACTTACCAATCAATATTGTTAAATTCCATTGAAAAATCAAATAAAATATAATTCTTTTTTTTTTTTAAACATTTCAGAAACTGCGGCCCTTTTATAAAGTCTCATAACAAAAATATGACCAAAATTTGAAATATATCACAATTGTTTGACTCTTCTGAAAGCCATAACAATTTTAATAAATACATCCAAACAATGAATCAGAAATAATATGCATGTTAATGTATGGAAAAAGCTCTGTCTATGACTTGTACATTTCTTTTGAATATTTAGAAAGCATGCTCATGGTGTAATCACGTCAGGTTCAAACTCTCGACCTTTGGCTCAGAAGTCTGTTGACCTTCTACTACCGTGTTCTCGCCCAACCAGTAGGCCCATTAATATTTGTTAACATTTCGAACAAGGTAAAATATCAGTACCATCATTAAAATCACGATTAATTCCTCCAAGGGATATACATCATTGAGCTCTGTACATACACTTGCAATATCAATAAAATCCTCAAATTACAGAAAACTGGTTTAACATCCTTGAAAAACCATTGCCTACTGATTGGTTAATACATCTTTCATACACAAGTATACAATTACACATATAATAGCACAAAATGGAGTATATATTCGGTTAAACGATAATTTGGTCAATGCATAGATATGTAGATTATACCGCTAAATATCTAAACATTTATGCAAACACTTTTGCAAACATGAAACGGTATTTGGAGAAAACGGCGCTCGTCATTCCAAAGATATTCGCATGAAAAATGTAGGTGTCCAAGATGTGCCAATCCAAGCAACTGGACTAGAGGCTTGCTCTTGGAATGGAAGAAATGAAGATTGGCCTTTTCAAAGAGAAACGGCTATTAACGACCGGTAACCATGACAACTGCACATTGCTGGAATGATATTCAATGTACTGTGCACGTTGAATTTAACCCTTGCCAAATAGGGGAAGGAGAGACTATTCCAAATTGAACAAAATTTGAGCAAACTTTGGAGTTAAACAAACCAAGGAAATCGTTATAAATTTGTTTTTGAAAAGTTACAAATTTCGGAAGATAATTTTGCATGTAATATCTGCTTGATCTATTTTGACTGAAATATGTGAAGATTTGTAAACAGCTGGCGATGTGAGTGATGCGTACAGACAAGAGGACAGCGTTTATTAGTGACACATGTGTGGCGGTCTATCCCAGACTCAACCACTCACAGTGGACACCCACCGCTCCTTAGCAGAGTGGGTCAGGAAAGTAGGTTTGTTACTTTTAAGCTGACACATTAAAGACTCCAAGTATCGTAACGCATGCTGGCCAATATGGAGAGGAAAGGGGGGACAACTGATGATGGCCAGGTATTCTGCCTTACCGTTAGTACATTGCACGTCCATGCATGTTAGGAACAAAATCTTCAAGAAATCCACACAGTTATATGTATCTATGGGTTTGGACACTGACGTAATATAGCTTTAGGAATACGGGGAGTCGCAGCCCCCCAGGTTTTACCTTGGACAAACATGCACAGAATATATACACCGAGAAGGGAGACACTTTCGAAAAGGCAAAGTTTACTGTGTTAGTGTTCCTACGGTAAGGGAAATCTTCACATATTTCAGTTAAAATGTCAAAATAGACGACACAGCTAGCATGCAAAATCTTAAAAGTTCTAAACAGTTGCTTTCTTGCAGCCAACTGGTATCTACCCAAATAAAAAATAAAATAAAATAAAAAATTTGTAAAGATTTCCTCCGTTCGTCCTAGTGTCTGTGTGTCTGGATGTGTCACGAGCCAGACAATAATGGCCGCCTCTGACGATCCTCTTCAAAGAACCAGCATTTTTTCCTCCTGGTATCTTTGTTTTCTTACAAGACAGCAATCCACCAAGAATGCTTGGTAATTTACAAGAAAGCAGTCCCAATAAAATGCATGGTCGCTTTAAAAGTCCAAAGAAAGCAGTCTCATTCAGAAAGCGTGGACGCTTACACAACACCAGTCCCATTGGAACTCATGGTGCCTTGAAAGACATGGGGAGTTTCATTAGAACATGTGGCAACTGAAATAATCATAAAATATAACAACTGAAATAATCATTAAAAAAAAAGACAAATCAATGTCTGGTATAAACCTTGGCAGCTTCCATCCTCATCACAGCAAATCTGGGTGGGGGATATTTCACCGAGTTAGTAGGGACATGGTCTATGCTATCAGAGAGACCTTGTGACAACTGCTTCCAAGTTAATCCTTGCGGAAAGCTTCTACCCATGCAGTTCCTACCCAAACTAAAAACAACGGGCCACCTCTCGTGGGGAGTGTACACGCCAGACACTAGGCGAATTGTATAAAAAAAAAAATACTACAGGCAACTGAATAAGGAACTCGATCTGTCGAAAGAAAGAAAAAGCCTGCCATAACCGCCGTCTGAGGGGCTGGCGTAAAAGACGGGATGAGTGACGTAGCAGTGTCTGGATGGACTGCGGTTAGCAGATAATCTAGCACTCGTTGGTACGGAAACGCATGCGTTTGAGGCCTGCAAGCAGGCAGACTGTTTGGACACCATGCAACTATGGTGATACCTCTTGTTCACTGATTTCCAGTGATTTCATATTGTTGCCCACAACCTTCAACTCTTCCTCAAGCTCGAGAATCTTCCTGAAATACAGATTTGCAACGTTAGAGGGAGATAGCAAGCTGCCTCCAGACACCAGCCCTAGCTCAGCTTACCTGATCGAGTTGGACCTGGATGGTTTTGAAATTGTTACCCACTATGTGAAGCTCCTCGTCAAGGTCATAAATTTTGCTGGAACGGGATAAAAAAAAGAGGGCTTGTTACTGGATGTGTTAGATGATGGGTGAGTGTCTCTCTACGCCTGGCGGACGTCAACAGACGACACGCGCCAACACGGGAGTCGAAGGGATGGGGGGAAATGGGGATGTCGGTGAAAACGAGGGACGCACGTATGAATGTACGAGGGAGAGAGAGAGAGAGAATGAGATGGATGTTTTTTTTTGGGGTGGGAGCGAAGACCAGAGACATGCGACCAACTGATCAAGTCATGGGTCACACAGCGGGCAACACTCAAACCCAGCCTGGTCCAACAAACAGTGAGCTAGGGTGGTTTGCAGTATGTTACCACCTCCAGCTAAAACACAGGCAGACCGCGGTCAGTCCCTATACTGGTGCAGCCTATGCCTAGGAATGGCTGCCGACAAGACGTATTCGAACAATCCGATTGGCTGGCGGGCCCAGGTGTTAACTATTCCATCTCGCTGCAGCCGAAGTTGGCGCCAGTCTCGCTGCAATGGCCCGATAATAAATTGGAATGAATGCAAACAACCAAAGTAAAAAACGCAGGTGAAATTGAACAGAAGATGCCAATAATAGGCGGAAAACGAAAAAAAATCTAAAGCATTTTTTTTTTCCTCTCTCGCCAAGAAGCATGCCGATTTCAAACTATTTTTTTTTTATCTTCAGCAAGCACTGACCAAGGCTGATTGACTGACAGCAATATAGGGACTGATGCACCAACGACTAATGCATCATGGGGGAAAAAAGTGCAAGCCATCCCTTATTGGACAATCTTACCTGTTCTTCATTAATTTCAAACGATCTAATGTTTGTGGTTAGATTGCTAACTTCAGCTTCATAATGCTTGTACTTCCTGGAAATGTCAAACAGCAAACACACACGCAATTAGTACATGCAATCTAAATCCTAACATAACAATGTTAAAGTTTCAACAAACCTTGCACAACGCAAGCTTAACATATTTCAATACAAGTACTGAAATCAGGGAGATGTTCATTTATGGGAAATAATTTGAAAACTCCCTGATTTCTCACTATATTTAATATCAAATTATTAAATTAGAAATCATTGAATTTGTTTTATTCAATAGTATATATTTATGAAGAGTAATTCATGGAAGTGAAAATATAATTTACAGAATCATTAGATTCAAATAATACTTTTAATATCCGAGAGATTAGTATAACAACAAAATTAATGTGCTCAAATAACGCTTCATACCCATGTAGTAGAACTATACAATAGTAACCAGTTTCAGAGCAAATTAGTCAGGAATACCCTTTTTAAAAATCAACACATTTTTAATTTCTTGAAAACAAATTTAGTGTTGGAAAGTTAAGTGTAAAATAATTTATATATTTTTAAAAAATTTAATGCAAATGAATCGATGAAAAGTACTGGTAATAAATTCCTAAGTTTGTAAGTTGTTCTCCGATGATAATAATAGATAAATGTTTGCAATAGCTTCCACACAGTAGAAGTATACTTGGATTTCATCTTCAAAGAAACTGCCTGCTAACTCGTTTAGATTTTAATCACATCATCAGAAAACACCATTCAAAAGAAAAGTATGAATTTCTCTGAAATTTAACAGTAACATTCCTCAAATATTTGTCTGCCTTTCAATTTTCAGTGAGGGAGTGAATATGGAATTTAACGTCGCTGCGGGAATCTTCAATTTTCAGGTAAAGAATTCAAAACAAATACAATTCAAATACAATCTATCTTCCAATTTCCATGTAAAGAATTCATAGTTAGAAAAAACCCTTCTCTGAAACTGGTTTACAATTAGAAACCCGAACTACGAAAAAAAATAAGCAAAATGCAGAAAACCGTACAGAAAAGAAGTTTGCAATGTCTTCATGCACAGGCATACTTATTTTAATGTCGTATATCAACAGTGCTTGTGTAATACAAGTAGTGCTGTAGACTGATTCCAGTGGACCCTGGACATAGCAAGAAATCAGTGAAAGGCAAGCAAGATAGTGTGTCTAGGTGGGGGGACCGATACTGGGCAAAAACTGATAGGTCAAAGGTCATCGCTGCTGCTGTTGGAAGGGGGGCAGTAAGGTGGGAGGGGAAGGGGGAGGGGGAGCTTTAAAATTATGAGAACATATTTTGTGAATGTAGAATTACACAGGAGTATCTGGCTGTTCAAATCCGAGCGGTTAGTTTGACAACAATTAACTAGTCTATGTTGATAAGTTTCTTGTCAAACTTGAAAACGGAAACACAAATTGTTGTTCATGCCATGCCTTCCTTACAGTTAACATTTCAGAAAGGTTTCTATCTACAACACAGCTAAAAGATCTAACCGAGCTTAAGAAGATGGCTTTACACCTTTACAATTTCAACTGAAAATGGCATAAAACAAGTATCATATGAAACGAAAGATCTAGACCTCAATTGAGTTTGTGCTCGACAATGTGTTTTTGAAATTCAAAGGAACTGAAATGTTCATAGACTTTAAAGTCTATATTACATTTTGCAGTTTGTCTTGAAATGGCACGTTAACAAAATGGTATGGTAAAAAGATAATTTTAGAAAGCAATGATTTCACGTTTGAATAAATGGTTCAATGGTTTCAATCATTCAATGCAACGTCAAACATCACAACCCTGTACTCAGTGTACGAGTTTGTCGAGTATTTTTCAAATGGATATTTTCACAATCCAACGGAAAACAACAAATTTCGAAAACAGAACTTTTCAAAATCCGATGTCGTCCTAGAACGAGTGAATCGTTACTTTACATCGCTTTACTTTACATCGCTGTGGGAGTCTTTCACCCATACGTAACGGTAAATACCAACAAGAAATAGCACCCAATCATATTCAGAATAACATTGCAAGAAGAGTTATATGCCAAATAAAATATAAATGCATTCAGAAATTTAGAAATAATCGTCAGAGTATAAAAGCCGAAATATTGATCTCTAAGAAACATACTACATAGCACAAGCTCTAGCCAATCTATGACTGGTTAGGCTGACAAATAAGCAACACATATATAAAATAAAATATTTTTAACAACAATACTACTAATATGGGAGCTCTGGTGTAATCTAGATGTTAAAGTAATTGGAAAACCCTAATATCCCCAGCTAGTGTGAGTGTAGAATTGCAGCTTTGCAGTGGATTGTACAGAGAGAGTACAGAGTGTACCGAGAGTGTACTGAGAGAGTGTACCGAGAGAGTGTACAGAGTGTACAGAGTCATAGTTATACAAGCCCAGTGGAGAGTGTCGTGTTGTGTAGAGCGAGAGGGAGAGAGGTCTTGGCAACCTTCTCCCTGCTGGATCGTTCGCAGCCCACGCCGGGCATCTTTCATCGCCTCCAGCAAGAAGAAGGTTAAAAAAGAAAGAAGCGTGACGGCATCTGTTGAACCCAACCCCCAGAGTCTCACCAACCTCCCATAGTCGTCGCTCATCTCCTCCAGACGTTCGATCTCTTTCTCCGCTAAGGTCAACTTGCGAACGGTCTGAGGACACAAGACAGTTCAATACGGAATCAGAGCGGATAATTTTCCGTGGAATTGCGACGGAATTGTACTTACGCTTCCGCGGCCTCCAGACGGGCCTCTGCACGCTCGAGGTCCACCTCTGTGATCGCTAGCTTACGGGCGGCCTGCATCGAGATCAACGTCATTGGTCAGTTCCATAAATGTCCAGTTTTCATTGGATGATGTCTTGGGACATTTATATGATATCTATAAATGAGTGCTTTTTTAATATTTACCCAATGCCAAAAATTGAAAGATTCATAAACTTAACCAAAACCCCACCAAAACTAGATTATTTTTAATATTGATATTTTTAAACATGCTCAATTATTAATATTGACATTTTCATATTTTCATACATATTGCAAAAGCATAAAATTGCATAAATCTTTTAACTGATAAACTCCCCAAAATATTATGGTATTACAATAGGAGATTTAAAGATTGATAATTACTACAGAATTTTTCTCCCCAATTTTCTGATAAATTTGCCGATGCCACAAAACAAATCTAAATTCCTAATGGTAATTTTCACTCTTAATTTTCAAGGAGATATGTCCCAAGATCATAGCACACAAGGGTATTTTGAACACTGACGGAACAGGGCTTCATGCTTTCTACTCACACATATTTGTGAAATGTTCACAGTTCAAAGTTTTCAACTCTTTGCATGCATGCCGACACAACATGACACCCAGCATTGATGCTGGAGTTAGTAAAAACCACTCGGATGCAGGCTACTGTCAAACTATGGAAGCACATGGCTTTCCTCAGAACTAGGCTCCAAATGGGCCCAACAGCGAATTGCTGGATCCAATTGTGCATTGCCAGGGCAATACAAATCTTGGACCAACAAATCTAACACTAACACACATATATTGAGCATGGCAAGAATATGACTGCATTAACAAATTAGAAAATGTAATGTTACTTCGCCTCACCCCCCACCCCAATCCTCTATAAAGGTTGAGAAACAGAATATTTTAACAAAATATACTTTTCTGGACATTATTAATGCAGTCTTATTAATAGATACATTCTACACATTCTACACTGGAGCAGATTGTTTCATAAAATGAATAATAGTTACATTATTATTATGTTAATTTATTTTTCAAATATCCTTGATCACAAATTTCATTGAATATTTAATAAAAATTAATTTCAAATTACAACACAAATTAATCATGCTGGTATTATTAATGTTGTTACTAGTTAATGATAAAAAAAAATTAATATAAAAATAACTTTATGTCAACTGGCATGATAAGTATTATTTTGTCAATAAAAGGATTTCAATACTTCACATTTACATGAAAATATTAATAAATTGTCATCATTATTATGCCTCATGCCATTCCGAAATATGCTCTCTTTCTGCATGCATCTGAAATAAACACAAATTCAAGCAATGCACTTAATACACTCTTCCATCTAGAAATCCCTCATACCAAAAATATTCAAATAAAATAGTAATGAGATTGAGTCAAAATGTACTATTGTATCGTATAATTTTTGTCTTCCTCTAAAATATGTCCTAAAGAAAATGAAGCAGATAAAAATAATTTAATTGAAAGTTTTCTAGGTCAAAGAATGTTTCAAATGCAGATGTTAGTAAATTAATATATCATATTAGTATAACTAAAGGCAATCACTAATGTTTCATACATGTGTAATGAAACAGCCACAGAAAGGGGAAATAACTCTGTGTTCATTGCAGGAAGTGCAATGTGATAGTATCCACATTCATGATAGCTTGGTTTAGTATTGCCGATACCATGAAGTTAGGTACCAGCCTCCTTCGCTTTATCCTTGTAGTAAATCTACCAACAATTGTAATGCGATGGAATAAGTTGTTTCCCAAGATTTCCATCGCGCAAATTTAGAAGGAACTTCAAGTACGATCAAAACCTACTTTCATTTCAGCCAGCACTGCAAAAGGCACAGATAATCCAATGGCTAGAATATCCCGTTCTATTTCTATATAACTCCACTAATTCTAGAAGACCCCAATCTATTTCTACAAAACCCCACTCGACAGCAATCAGAAGACTATTCTCCCCACCCAATATCCCCCAAATTGCAAATACAAATACTATGTCGTGACATGCCCATGGCAAAGACCCATTCAAGCACTGTTGGATGGTGCTTCACGTCACAAAGAGGCCATCATGGTCACCTCATCGTATTTACGGTCAGCGTCCTCAGCAATCCATCGCGCCTCCTCCAGCTGTTTCTCAAGGAACTCGATACGCTCCTCATCGCCCTGGCTCCTGTTCTCCAGGACCTTACGAGCTCTAGCGGTGACAGACATAGCGGTGTGTGAGTATTCAGGTTAGACAACGACCACAGGCAGGTTATGAGCTGTTTTAGTCGACGGAGACAACAGTATTATTAATGTGGTACTACTCTGGGACCAGTTCCTCCAACCAGAACTTTGGGTGTCGACGTTCCGGTTGAAGAAACGGCATTGCGACTAAATCCTGAAAGAAACATGTTAATCGCGTGCGTGCGTGCGTTCGTCTGTCCGCGCAAAGAGGTTTTGTTAGCACGTGTCATGCCTAGGTTGTCGGCGGGTGGGCGAGCGGGAGAACACCTGGTGGCAGACAAGGACATCACCTCATCGTATTTGCGCTCGGCATCTTCTGCAATGTATTTGGCCTCCTTCAGCTGAGCTTCCATCTGATCTATCCTCTCGTCATCAGCAAGACTCCTGCTTTCAAGCACCTTGCGTCCTCTGTGTAACAAACACCAGAACTAACCCATCACCACAAGTTCAACAGAATCAGTAATGCAAGCGTTTGACCCGACGTAATGAAATACCACAGTCTGTAGTTTCTGCTTCTGGCTGAAATAATAAATTCTCTTGATTAGTTGGAAAACAGAAGATCAATTAGTCGAGTAAAATTCTTGCCATTTGTTATTGCAGTAGTTGACCAAATCAAGCTAAATTCATATCTGCATTTTATTTCAACATATCTTATTGACTCGATCCACAGGATTAAACAAAGATGAAACCTGTATTGTAGTCCTTACCTTAGTTGCATCTCCATAGCGGTCGATACAATTGTAAAATCTTGGTCAAAATACTGCAATATCAAACACAAAACACCACAAGGTCTACTCTCTCTGGAAAGCGAATCCAAGAAGGATCAGGAACAGGCATCAGCTCGGGGCAGCACTGAGGAGTTTGTCCAGGCTGACCTGCAAGGAATAGAGAGATCTGTGCATCAGTGCGAGGCTGAGGTAACGGGGCGGGGGACAACCTACCTCATCGTATTTCATCTCAGCCTCCTGGGCCACCACCTGGGCCGTCCGTAGCTGCTCCTCGAATATCTCGGCCCGCTCCTCTGTGGCGATCAGTTTACTTTCTAAACTGCGTCTCGACCTGCAGATACATCACGGCACACCATGCAAACAACCATCATGCTGATTCTTAATCTCCAATCCGACCGAGGAACCAATGTTGCAGCGGTTAATACTAACGTTTTGGAGCACTAGTCCTGATAATGATAACATATAGTAAAAGCCTAATAAATCCTAAATTTCTACTAGTCCTTAGGATACCTTTAGCATTGAGCATTTTGGCTTTGGCTACAGGACTAGTGTTAGTATTAACCCCTGAATTGTTGGTAAGTATTAGGGGTGCAACAATGTGGTGAGATTCCGTAGAATCGAGGTAGACGGGGAAGTCCTATCACATTCCTTGTGAATTATATCTATGGCTGTGAAATTACCGTAGGTCCATAATGATAATAAAGATAATAATGGAACAGCAGCTGTGATGATGCTACTCCAATTGTTTAAAAGTGTTTACATGATTTGTTGAAAGATTTGGCGCTAAAAGTGTCATGATATGCATTGTATTATGAATGAACCATCACCACAGCAAAAACGACTATGTAATACTTTTGACAAATGTGTACTGTCAAATGTGCAATAAATCATATTCTGACATTATTGCATCCCTAGCGATTGTATTATGCAGCGATGGAAACTTACCTATAAAACTTGCTAGCCCGAATAGTGATAAAAATAACAAATGTTTACAAAAAACATGAATTTATACTAGCCCTTAAGGATACCTATAGCCCGGGCTAGCGTGCCAGTGTTAATTTCCATCACTGTTATGGCTTACATTCACAATACATAGTTTGCAGTGATACGGGCAGAGTTAATAATGTGCCACTTGGCACTGGTTCTGTTTCAAAATCTGATACTTCCACTTCAAAAGAAAGTCAATATCAATTTTTAAACACAATTTCTAGATTGTCCATTTACATTCTGAAATGTATTTTCCACTTAAATTAAAAGAAATTGGACACTTTCAAGAATTTGACCAGAATTATTACTAACTCCTGCCTGTATCATTGAAAAAAAAAAATTCCCATTTTAGATTTTGAGAATTAAGAAGGAAACGAAAAAGAAACTGGCGATACAAATATTTATATGGTATCTCGTTCCAAGGCGAACAAATAAATGGAGCAAGTGGACACTACTGGGAATATCTACACCGAACATGTCAAGCTATCTCTCCATGTGGACACATCATCAGTCATTTCTCAGCAGTGTAACGTAGATCACCAGCGTGTCACAGAGACCAGGCATATTTCAACAGCCAGAGACGACACATCAGAGCCTATATACAAATACGGGTACCAAGTGATGAGATGCTCTGCTATGCCAAGCATTCTATCATGTCACTGTAGACAGCCGTAGCTGGGATAGAAGGGTGTACCTAGTGTTAAAGGGACACCGCTGAGTATGTTTCAGAGTTCTAAACATCTGGCACACGATCCATCAACGACTTGAGGAAGTCTTAGGTCTTTGCCAAGAGAAATGGCTGTCGCAGGAAATATAAAAGACCAAAAATGAAGAAACTGAAACAAGTCTGATGTAGATTCGAGTGCTTTAAAGTTGGCGAAAATCAATAAATAATCTTTTTGAAAGATATAACAATAATGAAAGATTTCGTAAGTTTCTACACGAAATGAAATTAAATAGTAATTCAAGACAGAAATGTACCAAAGTAAACGAAAACTAGAAAGAAAAGAAAATGGTGAATATTTAAAGTCATGTTCATGCTTAAATCATATATAATAATTAACATTTCATGAGCCCCCGGTAAAACATTTCCTGTCAGTGCAACACAAACAATTTGCATAAGTTTTAATGTCTCGCACACAATAGTAGTGCACATGTTCCGTCACCTTGCATGACCACCCTGATAAGAGCATTCATTTCCTGCTGCAGATTCATGGAAGTTTTAAACATGATATTGTGTGGAGCATACACCCAGTCATGCATCCCTATACAAACAAACCAACCCCAGGAAATGGGCCCCACTCTCTCTGGTGTTAAACACTTATCAGTTGCATACAATTAGTCTCTCGTATATCGGCGTAACTAATCCACTTTTATCAAGCTTGGTAACGACTTCCTAGTACCCTACTAGACTTACAGCCCAACATTTATGGTTAATATTATCACACTGTGTGTACACATAACAGTCTACATCTCTCCACATGACTAATTTTATTGTCGCGTTCATCCCTGCCTCAGGCTGGTATCCATGATGAAAATACAGAACATGCGGAAACAAACCATAGTATATACCATAAGTTTTGTGCCTTACATCCTATTACATCTTCATCACATAATATTAAAAGATTTGAATTCCCTATTAATTAAATTACCGTTACAAATATTAAATTACTTAATTATGATCCAAATTCCTTAATAATTACATCAATATTCAATTATTACTTGTGATCCAAATTCCTTAATAATGACATCAATATTATTATACTTAATTCTGAGGAGTAATTAATAATGAAACAATTAAACAGAAATATAGAAACAAGTATTCGTAATTGGCTATTTAACAGTGACCACATTTATTATTTTTTTTTACAAAAGTCTTGACCTGGGCCAGAGGATATTGAGTCAGTATACGGCAAGGGGCGGTATACAAGGGCACTGCATATCTCCCTCACTATTGACCATATCTACACAAGACTTGCTTTGCCAGTGTGCACTTGATTGGCCTAGAGCAACGTTTGTCCAGGCCCGGTCACTGCAAACCAACATCGCATGTACACAAAGGTCAAATCGGAAATTCTTTACACTTTATCCTCAACAGCGAGAAGAGGGGGTAGAGGGGGGGAGGGTGTTTGCAGGAATGTTGACTTTGGACCGAGATGATTACATGCAAACAGTTAGAGGATCACTCTCGGCTCCCTTGCACTCGTACAACACTCACATTGTCTTTAACAACACTAAATATATACATACAGGATAGACCACAAGTGGTGTGCATTTTGGTACTGCCTTTCGCTTGCTAGCGAACAATCGCAGCTCTGATCGCAGTATCCATGGAAACCTCAAGTGCATTATAATCGTACTCCAGTTATTTCCGTTTTGAAAAAAAGCAGCAAATAGTTTTCCACTGGGGCTCATGAATATGAAAACAAGAAATTGGAGAAAAAAAGCATGAACAGAAGGAAAGAATAAAAGAATGGCATCAGTCTGTTGAAGTTTGATCTGCAGAGTACCAGTACTCATTGGGCCCGTTACTAGGATGCAGGGCAGATGCTGTACACGTGTTTCCATTTGGTATTCCATATGGCGAACCTGGCTGTAAAAACGCATGCAGTTCACAGGACATATTTCAAACAAATGGATTGAAATACAGAGCACAATAAACTTGCCAAAATATTAGGTTCGATAATATGTCCACAACAACTTGAGGAGAATTTCAGTAACTAAAGCTCTAAAGAAATAAAAAAGATACAGTGATTGAAATTAGCTAGAAGAAATCATTAGTCATTAATGCATATAAAGTAGCACTAATAATTTTCTCAATCCTTTTTCAAGTTTCTGAAAAATTGTAAAAGGATCATTGCTAAGTGGACCTATTCAATGATGTAAATTGTATCAGAATATGTATCAGATCTACTGGTCAGCCTTGAGATATTTCTTCTATATCTACTGGAAAATCTTTACAGCAGCAGACGTAAGTTCCTGGAGTAGTATCCCTGATTATACCAGTAAAACTGCACACGAGTCATAAAGATACCTTAACCATTGGAAATTAAGCTTTTGCTAGAGGCCTAAATTTCCACCTAGAAAGCATTGAAGATTTTAGCGTGTAGTAGAGGACTAAATTTACACTTGGATATCTAAAGCATTGAACATTTTCACTTATAGCCGAGGACCTAAACTTGTACTCTTGTCCTCGGAATTCCCTAAAGCATTGGACACTGTAGTTATACGATTGAGGCCTAAATTCACACTTGTCCTCAGGATACCCAAAGCAATTGAACCTTCTAGCTTGTCATAGAGGCCCACCACCAGACTGCAGTGCTGTAGCTCACCTCTCACTCTCATCTGCAGCCTTGGAAGCCTCTTCCAGCCTCTCTGTAGCAGTCTGCAGTCTCTCTTCGTTCCTCTCCAGGTCTTCCTCCAGTAGTGTGATCTTCCTGGTCGTCCCACTCACTTCCTGTTCCATCTGCAATCACAACACTGTCGTATAAGAAACAGCAACTCTACAGTATGGTGTCATTACATAGTTACATGTACCATGGATGCATTTTTTTCCTTTTATTTGATTTACTTTCATCAGATGGAATTTTAAGCTACGATAAAAACTAACAGTCCAAAACATTGATCCAAATAACAAGTTTGTACATGGTATTTCTTAGCAGCCTCTAGCTTAGAGGACTGACAATATTGAGAGAGAAAAAAACATGGTCAAATAAGCTGGATTTTTTTTATCTATTTTTATCTATTTTTTTTATATATTCCAGTAATTTACGGATTTTTCAAATTGGGCAAACATTAGTATCTATCATGTCATATAGCAGTAAATTTCACTTATAAAATGTACTAGTGTACAGTTTAGACATAAACTTTTCTACTTTAATGTCAACATAGCAGTCAACCAACAATTTATTTAAATACATATTAATCCAAAGTCTGAAATGCACTACAACCACTACAATTACTTATTTCAAGCTGCTAAATGTGACATTTGACCTCTTGAATGCATGCATACATGTTCATTTAGACCGAAGCCCTATCCTGGCAACTGCTATTCCATCAAACAGTGGTGCGTTTCTTTGAATTGTAAATATGGATTAATGTCAAGACGCAGGATAACCCCGAGGTGTTGAGTGTTGTATGTACATGGTGTGTGCGAGGGAATATGCATAGACACTGTGCCAACCAGTTGCAGTTTCTCTTTACTTGTTACAATTTGTTTACACCTTGGCACTTCACAAAGCCAGTGTTATGGGTTATCATATGACTGTTTGAACAAGGCGAATATTATAGCAATAAACCCTCATGGCTTTATGAACCCCAGCCTTTGTCATTGCATGTTTGTACTTGTCGAATTAATAAATTTACGAGATGATTTATTCGGAATTATCTTCTTCATAAACATTTCTGAAGTCTCATAGTTTATATAATGAACAAAGTAACATGCATCAAGCCAAGGAGAATCCTTGCTATAATTTCCTTTTTGACCTTGATGACTAATGTTTATTGGCGTTCTATATAATGACACAATAAACCTGGTAGAACTTTGCCATTATATAGACTCACTACATGGATCCAGGGAAAATCAATGACAGAGCCTGGACCTAGTTTCCTTTTGCTTCATAGAGCAAATTAGACGTAGTGGTGTTTTACTTGTATTTGAAGACGTCAGGAGATTTGAGTGCGTTACTAGAAGTGTAGCATAAACCAGTATCATAGCTATCCATGGGCCAGATGCCCTCTCAGTTGTTTTACCCATGTGATTTCTCTCATAAATCACATTATCTCTGTAATTTTCATTCAACTGACCCCCTATGCTGAAATAGCCCCGATTACTAGTTGATTTGTAGTCTGTTCTATCCGCATGAAATATGAAGAGCTTGTTCAATAAGTTATTGATCACATTGGTAGTGGCCTGCATGACTTGATGTTGAACATGCACGCCAGAACTATGAATATAGTCCGTCCCTGGAGTAGGGGCATAGGCTATAGGTTTCTAGTGTGTATCTGTGCCCAGTCTAGTCCGGTCAACCACCGACCGTTAGCAGCATCATACAGTTATAGGTTTTGTGTCAGTTCCGTCTATTTACCCACATAGTGGGTGTTTGTTTACACAGTTTAAGGAGGTTTGAAGACCAACGAGCAGTGACTGCTGTTTAGGATATCTGTACACAAGATATAAAATAATAGCATCCTAATAATCCCAGTATATGAATGGCTGCCATTGTGGAAAAGCATGGGTCAACGAACAAGAATCGAACCCAAACATTCAGGTTCAAACATTCCGACACCAATACATGAGCTATGGTACATCCACTTACTCCACAAATTAGTACATACAGATAAAAATTACTTCCCCTCTGAGAATAAAATTCATCATTTATTTCAAAACTTAATTTGTCAGTTTATTTTTCTAGCAATATTTACTGATAACTTTCAAGCATGGTTTTCTTTTCGGAAAAAAAAAATGTCATGCACTGATTTATCAGATGTGTCCCACTGTGCCAAAGCAAATGATGCAATATTCATCTGTTGCTGCCGACATTGTGACAAATATTGATGAATGAACAAGCACGTAATTCAAGTAATTTTGTCCGTGTAATAAAATCCTCTGGTTTCATGTTACAGATTAATGCGTCCCTCACACAGCCTGCATCCAGCACCACTCGTCCAATATACCTGTCTGTACACCGTGTGCAGCATCTAACTGCAGCATGACTCATCTTATCTAAGGAGTCGCCCCGCAGTGCTACACAGACCGCAGTGCTATACAGACCGCAGTGCTATACAGACCGGCAATGTCTGCAATGACACACACTCGGAACACACGCAGACACTCACACTCACTCACACACACACACACACACACACAGATACAATATACACCAGCCTAGGAGGGCCTCACCCTGTTCATAGTGAACTGAAGGCTCCATGAATGGAGGTATGTTGGTCTATGTATATTACAACAACTGTGTGTGTATATATAATAGTCTATAAGCAGGATGTGCTTAACTTTGTTCTCTTGGTGAACTAAAGGTTTGATGAATGGAGATATGCTTGTCTATGTATTACAATAACTGCGTATAAGCTGGGCGTTTTACCTTGTTCTCTTAGTGTATTGAAGGTTCCATGACTTGGAAATATGCTTGTCGATGTGTTACAATAAATGCGTATAAGCTGGGCGTTTTACCTTCTTCTTATAGTGAACTGAAGGTTCCATGTCTTGGAGATATGCTTGTCTATGCATAAATGTGTTCAAGCAGGATGTGTTTAATCTTGTTCATAGTCAACTGAAGGATGCGTGGCTGGAGTAATGAGTCTCTGTATTGCCAATTACAAGCAAGATGTGTTTCACCCTGTTCATACGAAATAATATTTAACTGAAGGCTGCATGACTGCCTTGACTGGATAGTATATCCTTCTCAATGAATATCTCTGAAGAAGTTATTCACCCTGTGAAGTGAAGGCTGCATGACTACATTGACTGAACATGTGCTTCTCGATGTAGTACCATTTAAAGACAAGGCATACTTCTCCATGTTCACAGTGAACTGAACGCTGCACGACATGGAAATATCATGTTTCTCTATATATTACAGAGCTCGACATTAACTTTTTGAGGCACCTGTCCCTGTGCCCTTTCGGACATGTAACTGTAGGTAAAAGGCTTGTTAATC
>JAUTBQ010196449.1:0-10031 GCA_032361185.1 Lepetodrilus ovalis | reverse complement strand
AAAGCAGGCAAAATTCCTCAACAAGGTGATGAAATAAAGCTCATGCCCTTTAATTTTATTGTGTTACGCAGTGATAGTCGTAGAATTAAGCTTCTCGAAGTCCACAAATTATAGCTGCGAATATCACTAAGAATGCAATCAGGAATACTAAACTCAACAAGCGCTTTTGATAAGCGGCTCTATCTATTAGCTCTCATTGCAGGCGCTCTTAGTGTTTTTGCTTTTGCACCTTTTAATGTGTATTTGCTTGCATGGCTCACCCCTGCGGCACTTTTTTACATGCTTAGCAATGCGCAGACCAAAAAACAGCATTTTTTAATAGGTTGGTTGTTTGGTATCGGCTATTTTGGTGCGGGTGCTTCCTGGCCGTTTTATAGCATCTATTTTTTTGCTCATGCGCCTTTGGCTGCCGCCATTGTTGGCGTTGCTCTTTTTGTAATTATTGTTGCATTCTTTACCCTGGGTTTGTTTGGTTTGCTTTCTGCACAATTTAAACAGCTTAGTTTAACTTCTCGTCTGCTGTTCTTTTATCCTGCTGCCTGGGTCTTTTTTGAATGGTTTAGAGTTTGGTTTTTAACCGGCTTCCCCTGGTTATATCTGGGCAATACTCAGATTGATACGGTCTTTTCGGCTTATGCACCCATTACGGGTGTTTTAGGTGTTAGCTTAATATGCGTAATGGTAGCGGGTGCATTACTCAGTTTAGTGCATGATCGCTTAAGAAATAAGAGTTTATCGTCATTGCCAATTGCGGTTATAGCTATTGTTACACTATTAGCCTTTTTTCTTCAGAAAATAGACTGGACTGAGAAAACAGGCGAGCCGATTAATGTCGCCGTATTGCAATCGAATATCACACAAGAAGAAAAACTCAATCCAGACAAGCTTGATGCCATGATCAGTCTTTATCTGGAAATGACCCAACAGGCACAACAAAGTGATTTAATTGTCTGGCCTGAAACAGCACTATTTTCAACATTCAACAATCACATGGATGACATTATCCTGCCATTGCAACAATCGCTTAGGGAGCAGCAGGTTATCCTTATTGGTGGATTCTTTGTCAACGAGGATAATGGCGTCGAAAACAGTGTTTTAGCCGTTTCTAAAGAGAATCGAGAGTTGTATTCCAAACGCCATTTAGTGCCTTTTGGAGAGTACATTCCTCTATCAAATTATATCCGTTGGATGGGAGATTGGATTCCCCGCTCAAATATAGCGACTGGGAACCCCGAAGAGGGCACGCTTCAGGTAATAGACCAATTAGCGCAAATGACGATTTGTTATGAAGATGCTTTTGGCTCAGAAATTATAGAATCATTACCAGAAGCAACCATGCTTATTAATATCACCCATGATGGCTGGTTTACTGGCTCATTTGAACCCGCACAACATATGCAAATTGCGCGAATGCGTTCGCTAGAAACAGGTCGCTACATGGTACGTGCAACAACCACAGGACCAGCGGGTATTATTAATGAAAAAGGCAAAGTTTTAGCAACGGCAAAACAATATACAAAAAAAGTTATTACGCATAATGTGCAAGCTTTTACAGGTGCAACACCTTATGTCCGCTGGGGTAACTGGTTAATTGTCATTATTATTTCAATGATCATGTTGCTTGGAATTATTCTAAATAAAACAATGGCTAGGAAAAATAAAGAACATGGCAACGCTTAAAAATGTAACAAAATTTATCAATGAGTTTTTAGAGATTGATAAGTTTAAAGACTATGCCCCTAATGGATTACAAGTGGAAGGCGAAGAAAAACTTACCAAAATTATCACCGGTGTTTCGGCAACACACGCACTGATTGAAGCAGCGATAGAAAGAGAAGCAGATGCTATTCTGGTACACCACGGCTGGTTTTGGGACAAGGAAGATCCAAGAATAATCGGCATGAAATATAACCGTCTCAAACTGCTCATTGAACATGATATAAGTCTGCTTGCTTATCATCTTCCCCTTGATGCACACCCAGAAATCGGCAATAACGCACAGCTTGCAAAACGTTGGGATATACAAATAGAAGGCGTGATGGACGAGCAAGGCATCGGTAATTTTGGACGTTTAAAAGAATATACCAGCTTGGAAGCGCTTGGTGAAAGAATCGAAAAATCACTCAATCGCAAGCCCTTATTAATTAGTGCAGGTGAACATGCGATCCATCGTGTAGCCTGGTGTTCTGGTGGCGCACAAAGTTGGATAGATAAAGCCGTAGAAGCAGGTGTTGACGCTTTTATCAGTGGTGAAATATCAGAACATACTGTGCATGTCGCTAGGGAGAGTGGTGTGCATTACATTGCAGCAGGTCATCATGCAACTGAGCGCTATGGTATACAAGCACTTGGAGAGCATGTTGCAGCAAAATTTGGGTTGCTATGTGAGTTTGTGGATATTGATAACCCTGTTTAATTATAAATATAAAAAAAAGGAGTGCGACAAGCGAAGCTTGTCATTTCTTACAGAGTGAATGTCCCTGTCTAGTAAGACCTAACCAACCACCAGTATCAAGTGTTGCGCCTCTGGTGGAGCGTTGAGGGCGGAATAGTTTTTTTCTGCCATCAACGTAAATAAGAGAAGTAAGCGTACACAGAAAACTTTATAGGTCACAGGGGAGATGCACATCCCTGAAGCCAAATCAGCATCATTACACTTATTAAAACAGACGGCGACAGTTTCGCCCTATTGGAAGCCAATACAAAGGAATTTCAACAACATAGACCATCAAAAGCTAATGGACATGCTAGAAAAGCGCATAGATGATAAACCCTTCCTAAAACTGATAAAGAAATGGCTCAAGGCAGGCATACTGGACAAACACCAAGTGATCTATCCAGAAGCAGGAACACCACAAGGAGGCACGATTTCGCCGATATTGGCAAACATCTACCTTCACCACGTTCTTGATGACTGGTTTCATCAAAAGGTCAAAACCTATTGCCGAGGACAAAGTTACCTTTGTCATTATGCAGACGACTTTGTCTGTGCCTTTGAAACTGAAAAAGATGCCCAACGGTTCTACAAAGCTCTAAAGCAAAGACTCAACAAGTACAACCTCGAAGTCGCCGAAGACAAAACACAGCTAATGCAGTTTACGATTTAAAAAGCCGCCAAATGTTGCCATCAAGCGTATCATATCATTCAATTTTGGCGACTTGTCAGGTGGTTTCTTATGAGTAGCAACTATATGGGACTGGCTTATATAAAACGGTACAGGATAATTTACCCAAGGCAACGCTGGTTTTTGATCACTTCCATATCATTAAGCTCTTTAATGAAAAACTCACCAAGCTCCAAAGGGATTTACATACGCAAGTTGAAAGTGTTGAACAAAAGAAAGTGCTCAAAGGAACCCGATGGCTAATTTGCTGGCTACATGGCGTCATTGTGTACTTGCCTATTATGATACAGGTAGTTTATCAACGGAACCTCTTGAAGGAATCAATAATAAGGTAAAAATAATGAAACGAATGGCATATGAGTATCGTAACATGGAATTTTTTCAACTCAAGATAAGGCACTACATGAGATAAAGTACGCACTTCTCGGATGACTTTCTCATTATCAAACAAGCAGTAGGCGGCTTTTGTTTCACCCCATCCATTACAGGCAGTAGGTATACTAACTTGAGTATTGTTTCCTAAAGTTTCTAAGAGCTTTATACTGCGCTTTTTAATACGCTTATCACCAAACCCCATTCCTTGGAGTTCTTTACCGAGTAGTCCCATTTTTTTAAATAGCCATAGTAAAATTTATATTTTACAGCTATATGCAATCTTTTTCTAAGCTAAATTGTTCTAGAGCCTCAAATATCGCATTCTATCACCCTTAGCTATAATAAAGAGCAGTAACGATAGCAATATCAACATCCATTCAGAAAGGGTTGGGATAGCATTTATTGGTTTGAAAACAGTATCGTCATCATCTTCACCAGTATCTGGATTATCAGTTGGTACTGTAATATCAGGCTTGCCATTGTGGTTGTAATCCCATTCTGAATGCCCTTGATTTTTGATCTCCTGATTCGGCAATGCTGGATTATCTAGTACACTAATAAAGCGAATCACAACTTCATTGTTTGCAGTATCCTCAGTATCATTACCAGCATCCGAGGTGATAATACCTTTCCAGATAACCCGCCCACGAGGATAAGCTCCACTTGGTGCTTCGTAGTAACAGTTATCATCATGCGCTATTGTCGTGGTTGATGTGCCACGTGCTTCACAATAAACGCCACTAGCACTAACAAAGGCGCCTGCTGGCATTGCCTCAAAGTGTGTACCTTCTGGTATTTCATCGTAGATAAAGACATCAGGTGCAGCAACAACACTGGTATTAATCCAGACCATCTTCCATTGCATTCCTATCGTTCCAGATGGCGTCACTGTTTTAAATGCTGAAGGTGGATCAACAATCAATGTTACATCTGCCGAATCAGTACCCGTTACTGAATCAGCTAAGCCTGTTTGATCACCTTTATCATCAGATGGTGTTGCCACCACATTGGCGATATTGGTCAAACTGCTATCTGCATTTACTTGAATGTAATAAAGAAGCGAAGCACCAGGCTCTAGCGCTACTGGAGTCGGACCATTAAGCAAGATGAAATCAGCATGGTTTTTGCCTAAAGTCGCATCTGTCATTTGAATATTAGTTAAATAACTATTGGCATCTGTATTTGTGATTTCAAAACAGTAGGTGACTGGCTCACTTATGATCTCATCTTTTTTGTCATCCACCAGTACAATAGTATCTTTAGCCTCTGTTGTGCCACAGCTCTGACCATCGTTATGCCCAGGATAACCTGTTTTAACGAGTCTTATACTTCCAGGTTGCGGCTGGTGAATTGTTACAATCGTATTGGCAGAAGTCAGCTCAGTTTGATCAGAATTAGCAGTCGCCGTATTTTCACGTTGCCCTGCGCTTGCATCAGCTTCATTAACAGTATAAACGCCTGATAAAACACAAGTACCATCAGGAGCAACACTCATACAGGTTTTACTAGTCGGTGTAATCAGTGGATCAGTCACAACAAGGTTGGTTAATATAACCGTGCCAGTGTTTGTTGCTACTATCTCATAAGTTAAGATATCACCAGCAGTGATGCTATTTGTATTGTCTAAGTCTTCAGAAGCAATCATTGTTTTATCAAGAGATAATGATTTTTGAGAAGCAACTGGTGTGGTGATATTAACATCAGGAATAGATGTAATATCAGGGGTGTTAGCACTTGCCGTATTATCAATCTTACCCGCATCTACATCTGCCTGAGTGACGCTATATGTACCCACCAGTTCACATTCAGCGGTAGGCGCAAGCGTTGCACAGGTTATGCTATTTGGCGTGATCTTATTATCAGTTACAGTCACCGTTGAGAGTGTTTTATTACCTGTATTCTTCACAACTACCGTGTAGGTCAGTGTATCACCCAGTGTAATGGAATTGCTTCCATCTTGATCAGCATTATTTGATAACACTTTAGTCAGAATAGCACTCGTTTGCTGTGTAATTGGTGTACTAATCTGCACATCTGGAATACTGGCAATATCTGGGGTTGTTGCACTGGCGATATTATCAATTCTACCCGCATCTACATCTGCCTGCGTGACGCTATATGTACCCACCAGTTCACAACTAGCTGCTAATTCAAGGATTGCACAGTTAGCACTGCTTGGTGCAATTCTATTATCTGAAACAGTGACATTATTTAGCGTTACATTGCCGTTATTAGTTGCCGTTATTTTATAGGTCAGTGTATCTCCCAAAGTAATTGAGTTGCTTCCATCTTGATCAGCATTGGCACTCATAATTTTAACTAAAGTTAATGCGGGAGCCTGGTTGATCAAGTCAATGCTTTCATTATCATTTACAGAAGATAATGATCCGCCGGCAGGTGTACCATCTGCTGTTGCTGTGTTGATGATACTTATGCCTTTATCAATATCAGCCTGAGTAACGATATAGGTAGATGCAAAGGTAGTTGAATCACCTGGCGCTAAAGTTGTTGCTCCACCACTTGGTACAGGGGCTATTCCTAAGCCTTGGTGAATATCAGTTACTGCAATATCATTGATTGTGACATTACCTGTATTGGTAACAACATAGCTATATGTAATGGTTTGTCCCGCAACCACATCCTGCGTATTATCTGCACTTTTATTGAGTGATAGTGCTGGCTTTTGGTTTATGGGTTTAACGACACTACTTTCAGCCGTTGGAGTACCCATACCTGCTGGTGGAGTTCCTGTTGCTTCAGCTTCATTGCCAATATTTCCGGCATCAATATCTGCTTGAGTTAACGCATAGATGGCGCTAAAGATAACAACATCACCTGGTGCCAATCTATCCCAGATACCATCATTCGCTACAGCATCAGTCGATAAACCAGAAACATTAGTACTGGCTTCATTACCTGGGGTAGGTAAAGTACCTGTTCCTGTAAAGTTTGCGACTTCTTCAATAACCTTTACATCTTTAAGTGTTGTGACACCTTTATTGGTAATTGTATAGGTGTAGGTAATTTCATCACCCACGCTGTTTACGCCATCATTATCAATATCCGCTATAGCACCTGCTATTTTTTCTAGGGAGATAGCAGCCGTTATTTGTGCATCTGCTTTAGAGCTTGATTGTGCCACAGGCGCTGCTAAACCAGAATCTGCTGGTGGCGTTCCTGTTACTTTAGCTGTATTGGCAAGCTCTATAACTCCTGCTATGTTAGTAATTGTAGGAGCATTGAAGCCATCAATATCATCCTGAATCAGAGTATAGATCGCAGTGCATTGATGAGTTGCATTGGCGACTAGACTTGCGATTGTATTTGTTCCTGCTCCACAATCTACAGCCATATTAAATGGTGCTACTCCTAAAGACAGATCTGAAACGATGATATTGGTCAATGTTACATTCCCTGTATTTTTAATATCAAAGGTGTAGCTAACAGTATCATCGGCATCTACTGTTGTTGCATCCAAGCCATGAATCACTGTTGGTATACCTGCTGTTTTTAACAGGTCTAGGGATGTCTTTTGGGCTAATGGAGATTCTACCGTGTCTGAGTCTGATATAGGATTATCACTAGGGTCTAGTGCATTAACTGTAGCGGTATTATCTCGACCACCAGTATTTATATCACTTTGAGTTAAAGTATAAACGGCTGTACAGGTTACACTTTCTCCCACATCAAGGGTATCACTGCCATCATTGAGGAAAGTATCTCCACTGCTGGTTGCAGTACAACTTGGCGTTATTAATGTATCCGTAATACTCACATTATGTAAGGTAACATTACCATTATTTGTAGCGACCAATGTATATGTAATAGTATCTCCAGGATCAACAAGGTCAGGGTTAACACCTTGTGCAGTCGTTGGAGCAGTGGCTGTTTTAGCCAATCCGATTTCAGGTGTTTGAGTGACTGTTGTTACAGTACTATTATCATTTAGAGTGTTATCTTCTGTGACTGATGTTGAGCCATCAGGCGCTGTTGCTGATGGAGTTGCTGTATTTATTAAGTCAATACCCGCATCAATTTGTGCTTGTGTAATAGTCCGTGTGGCTGTACAGGTTATCTCTTCCAAAAGACCCAGCATATCTATGTCACCGTCAGTATCAACATCATTGTTACATATTAGAGCACTATCAATATTGGCATCGTTGACCGTCAGGTTGGTTAAACTAACATTGCCAGTGTTTTTAAAAGTAAAAGTGTAGGTAATATCACCCGGTGTCGTAATCGCGGCTGGGTCTGCTGTTTTGATCATTGTAAACGCAGGTATCTGTGTTACTGGCGTACTTGTGCTATTGTCCGTAATATCTGCTTCAATCACAGGCGTTGTTCCATCAGGTCCTTTGACAATTGAAGTGGCATTATTGGTTAAAGTTGTTCCTGCATCAATTTGTGCTTGAGTGATGGCACGCGTTGCAGTACAGATCCTCTCTTGTGTAAGACCCAGCACATCTATATCACCATCAGTATCTGCATCATTGTTACATACTAGGGCACTATCAATATTGGCATCACTGACCGTCAAGTTTGTTAAATTTACATTGCCGGTATTTTTAAAAGTAAAAGTATAAGTTATATTACCTGGTGCCGTAATCACGGCTGGGTCTGCTGTTTTTATCATTGTGAATGCAGGCATTTGTATAATACTTGTTTCAGCAATATCATTTACTATAATTTCTGTTGTACTAATTTTTATAGAATTTCTTAAAGTATTTCCAGCATCTATATCATCCTGTGCTACGGCATAGCTGCTAGTATATGTCCAGGTTTCAGCAACATCTAGTTCATCATTAGCATTAGCATCACCCATTGGTCCAACTAATGCACCTGCTGTACCATCAGGCATAGTATCCACTGGTACTACATTGGTTAGACTTATATTGCCTGTATTTTTTATTAAAATTTGGTAAGAAATATTTCCAGGTGAACTTATGCTAACAGGGTCAGCTGTTTTACTGACGGTCATAGCAGGCTGTTTCAGATCACCTTCGACAATAACATTATCAAGTCTGATATATTCATTACCTGCAGAATTTCTCATAACAACTTTAAGCTTCAAAGAACTGCTACCAGCAGTAATAGCTTGAGTAATTATTGTAGACATCCAATCATTATCATCAGGCTTATCACCAAGTAGTGTGTGACTTAGATCACCCCAATTAGACCAATTTGCAATCAGATTATAAGCACCACTATCAATACTGTAATAAACATCAAAATAATCAGTATTAATACCAGAATTTCCCTCTAGGTCACCCTCTTCATTTGCGTCCAGCTTAAACTGCACATTATTATATGATGAGATATCAATACTTTCAGATTCCCAGATAACATCACCATCTGGATCACGGGCTTCAAGCTGTTGATTTTGCACCCTAAACCAGTCAGAATCAGCGCTTAAAGTAGCAGCACTAACATCAATACTCCACTTAGTCACACCCACCATATTAATGGTATTACCAGTGGCTCCTTTTTGGTCTAAAGCGAGAGCATCAAAATTTTCTTCCCAAATGACAGCTGCCTGTATCTGCACAGATAAAATAAAAAATAAAAGAAAAGAAAGCGTTGTTTTTAGTAGTTGTCTTATATGATACTTATGGATTACAAAAAACACTTTGGATTTTTCTCTGATCATAGCTTTAATTGTGATTTTAATTATTTCGACCATAGAAACTAGTGATAGTCAAATATGATTATGCCCCTTACAATAGTACATGAATGATAATTAATCAATAAATAGGAGGATAAATAGATTACTGCTTTACTTTCTTTTTAGGCACTGGATCATAGCCACCTTCATTAAAGGGGTGACAGCGTCCTATACGCTTGATTCCCAGCCAGGTGCCTTTGATTGCGCCATGTTTTTCAATAGCTTGATGGGTATAGCAGGAGCAGGTGGGTTCAAAACGGCAGCTACTACCGAGTACTGGGCTTAGAAATAGCTGGTAACCACGGATTATTTTTAGTAGCAACCATTTCATTTTTTGGGTTATTTTCCGTAAAGCTCTTTGGGGTCTATTAAAGGCTCTGAATCTATTTTTAATTCATTACCTTCAGCGAGTCGATAAAAACAGCTACGTCGTCCTGTATGACAGGCGGGACCTGTTTGATCTACAAGTAATAATAAAGTATCACTATCACAATCAACGCGAAACTCTTTGAGCATTTGTACCTGCCCTGAACTTTCGCCTTTGCGCCAGAATGCCTGACGTGAACGTGACCAGTAGCACACGCGACCTGTTTCAAGGCTTTCTTCGATAGATGCTTTATTCATCCATGCCATCATCAGCACTTCACTGGTGTCGTATTGCTGGGCTATGGCGGGGATTAATCCATCTTCATTGTATTTTAGTTCATCTATCCACATTTTAAACTCTTTTTTGTCCACGAAAGGCACGATATTCTTTCGCATATTTTCATGCCTTTCGTGGACATCTTTTAGTTAAATAATCTGTCCAGGCGCTTTACGCTCGTACCCTGCTTTTTCACAGCGTTCTAGATACTCTTGCCAGTTTTTCT